>OX419596.1:14474770-14628648 GCA_948473455.1 Teleiodes luculella
TTTATGTCATCGTTCTATAATTTTTCACTATCATTGTTTTTTTAAATTGTTCTCCTACTTATATAATTAGATTAATAAATCGTATCGCTTTTGTGAGGTCAGCAATATACGTCATATTATTTTAGTTAGGTATAAAGTGAGAATTTAAGCTTATCTTCTCATTTATCAGTCGTAATGTAATGCTGATACTTATCACTAGTTAATATAAAAATTTCAGATACCATGTCAGTATTTTAATTATTGTCTGAAAATTTATTTTGGTGACTACGAGTAGGTATTAGATCACATTACCGAGTTCCTCACTATCTAATCAACATAGGACGTGCGCTGTAAGATAACTGAATCACGCTCGCTCATAGCAACAAGTTTATGATTTCGGTATCAAACTAGAAAATATGTTCCGAAAGATATGCGGTTAATACCCTTTGTAATCATTTGGGGCTTTGATAAAAAATATATGTTGCAGGTGCGGTTACACAAGCTGTCTGCATGTTAGACAACTTACCAAACTACGATAAAGATGGTACTTTGTTAAAAGTTATTTATTACTGATTAGACTTTTGAAGATCCGGTGACGGCACTTTTACTTTTTATGGAGTCCCCGAAATGATATTTTTTTTATCCATCACGTATCTAGCAACCAAATATTATCAATTGCAAATTTTTTGAACCCTTGGATTGGAAGCTTTGCTCTACCTACACAAAAATAAATTGTGATTGAACAAGTCACTTACAATCTGTGCCCAGTGCTTTGATATAAGTACTTAATATGAATTTAATTTCGACTTTGACTTCATTTTGGTTATTAAGTCGTAAGTTCCATAAGATAATGCAGCTCAAATTATTATGAGGGTCTTAATTAAACCCTAAAAGAAAGGTGGCACCTGCTTGCAGTAGCCGGCTGAAATGAAAATATCGTTGGATTTGAACACCTTTGCACCCGCATTCGGCAGTCTGTCAGGAACCTAAATGAATGTGAACGAGGCCACTGCTAGCTAATAAGTACAAGAGATAGTAAGTAAAAAATGGTGAGCTGTCACGGGCGTGACGCCTGGCTGATGTGAAACATCGAAAGTAAAGTTAGTTTGTGATTGCTTCAAGTGGTTTTACAGGTATCTGCTAGATGGCATAGTACAAGATGTAACATACGAATATACTCTTTATTCGTGGTACTTAGATAAGCTTTCTTTAGTAAATATAGCGTGGCGACCAACGCCCACTCGCCACGGTCGCCACGCCTATAAACAATTTTACCCCTCGCCTATAGATGTTTCACATCAAAAATCACATTCAATACTATTATAAATTAAGTCCATTTAAATTCTTGTCGATCTGTGAGTGGTTGTGGTTTATTTACCTACAGCAGGAACACTCCCTGCATCTCTTGGCTGTCCAGGCCAAACAGACGCACTACCATTCTACCATTATTATTGTGCCACAAAGCCTCTGTATAAATCCAAAAAAAATTTTCTTTCTACTAAGTGAATAGATCCTCTGCACTGCGATGTTTCTCATTTTCGCTTCGATTTAAAATAGGTATATGTTGTAAAGTTAAAAACCACTTCCTAGTAGTAGGTACAAGTAGTAGGTAGTACTGAAATCACTAAATGATTGTGTTCTTGGAATAATACCAATATCAGTTAAAGAATAATTCAAATACTTCCTTCTTCCTTGTTATTAACAAATTTATGGTTTCCGGACGTGAATCGAGTTAGGTCACAAATAGTCACAATTTACATACTCGTAATTTTAAAATTTGCCGATTTTTGCAAATAAATTGTTCAATTAAATTCTTAGCCTGACTTGACATTTAATGAGACAAAATGACCTTTTCACATATTCGTAAGTTTATTTGACTTTTCCTTAGGGGATGTTATTATGATTTTTGAATAAATATTTTCGTTGTTTATATATGAGACATGTAAAGATTTATTTGTAACATTTAAACTGAATACTATAATATTCTAATCGCATTAGTAGTTACATACAGGTGTAAAAGGCGTAATTTTTATTCCTGTTGAGTGAGCTTTATACAGCTCTACCTTTAAAATTCTTACAGAACTTTCGTGTATTATCAGATATTCGGCTTAAAATAAAACGGCCAGTTTTACGTAAACACGGAACGCCTTGTACGGTAGCCGGTCTCGCAACAAGATGTCATCTTGAAGCAGGTTTCTCATGAAGTCTGCCACATTACAACCAAGCAGGCTTATTATATCACTATCATTATTTTTGCACTCAACCTATAAAGTAGTAATACATTTTATGTATATTTTGCCTCCATTATATGTGGCGATGATGGCATTGGTTAGCTGTGATTTGTGATTGTGACTAACCACAACATGAATAATATTAAAAGGTTAACATGGATACCAGTAACGGTATAAAATGATGTAACCGCTTGATACGGTTTAAGTATTATGTAACTCAGGTGAATCATTAATTTCCTCCATATTTTGTTTGTTTATAGTCTAATATTTATGCGGTCTATTCGCAGTAGGTATAGATTTGTTCCTAGCTGCTTCGCAAATATGACTATGACCACAGCTATGACTATGATTCACAAACTCCTTCTTTGTTTTTTATTTAGTAGAAGTTTTCCCTAAAAGTTTTTTTTATGTTTATTATAATCAGATTCAATTTTAAATCCCAATATTATTACAATTTTCCTTAAACACTGTTGTACTGAAATTTAAATTCTGCCAGCCGGATTTCTTTGCAAATAAATGTCTGCATCAGCTTTGCCACCAGCTGCTCAGGCAGATGTTCTCTTCCACTCACAGATGTGTCATGATCCATGATCCATTTTTTATCGATCTATTCCCATCCAATACCACAAACTAATACCATGTGGTATTAGTTTATTTCCGAATGTTTTTTCTATTCCTAACGAGTACCACATAAAAAAACCAATCCCAAAACAAGTTTTAAGGAATTAGGTACAGTCAGGTTCAGTAAAATTAAAATGCTTTGAGTTGTGATTTTAGTAATGTTTTATAAGATTAGGGTTTGATATATATAAAACACATATATATTTTTTTAAATATCATGTACTATTGACTCATATGATTTTGGTTGATATAATTGCGTATAATAATAATAAATCAAGTAAAAATTTGGCAAAAAACGAATATGAATAATACAAAAAATCTAACAAAATTATAAAATATCACAAATAATCAACTTTTAATATAAAAATATTTTTGGAAAAAACTTCAAAAATGGAACTTTTACTTACAATGTACATTGTACGTATAAAATATCACAGACAATCAACTTTTAATGTAACAATTCGCGTATCTTGATGAATCACGTAAAAATTTGGCAAAAAAATCAAATATGAATAATTTACATAAATCTAACAAAATTATAAAGTATCACAGATAATCAACTTTAAAGTAACAATGATTTTGGCAAAAACATCAAAAATGGATAATTTACCTACAATCTAACAATATATATTGTGATATAAAATATCACAATCAACTTTTATATATAATTGTGTACTTTAAGTAGTGATAAGTTAGTAATCATAAATCATCATTTTTTTGGCAAAACCATCAAATATAAGTAATTTGCCATTTAAAAATTATAAAATATTTCTTAATTTTAAAATATCGCCAAATAGGTTACATTAGACCCTTTATTTTTCTAAACAATGACCAACGCTAATTTTCTTTTCGCGGAGTTGGTCAGTAGTCAGTAACGTATGTGATCCACCGATTTTTTGCAATCGTTTCTGTTGCATGTCGTTTTGCGTCGGGTACATTGGTCATGTATTGATTTACAACCACTGATTGCAAATCTGCGTCTTCTTTCAGAGCTTTTAAAAGCTGATACAAATTCGCATTTTTCGGCACAGTGGAGTTTATTGATTCATTTCAACAATGATTTAATTATTTTTTTTATAATTAAATTTTATTTATAATTGAATTTAGTTAATGATTTGTTTCTATGAATCGTGGCACGTAGTTAGTTTGGAAAGTTTTAGACTTTTAACATTCAATTACGATAGTATGTAAATGTCAGATAATAAAATAAAACTTTGTGTAGCTGAGTGTACAAAAAGTAACGTTTTGGTATTCGTTGGGAATAGATTTTTTAATTTGAAATAACGTGGTACTCGTTAGGAATAGAAAATAAACTCGGAAATAAACTAATACCAAATGGTATTAGTTCGTGGGATTGGATGGGAATAGATCTCATTATCCACATCGTGAAGGTTGTCAGCACTTTTATTTCTGGCAATCAATTTGGATAAGGTATTTATTTTTTCTTTGGCTCATAATATCGTATTGGATGTATATGTGCTTGCTTTCTGTCACAATGCTAAGAACGAGAACTTAAAATACAGAGTGCAAGTGACAGCTTAGCAAATACTGAAAGGACATAATCAGTCAATGGTTTTAAGCAACTTTCATAAAGCAACTTTGAAACAAACTCTCCGATTAAAATGACTATTTGATTTTCTCTTCGTTGCCGAGAATAGTTTGTATGGGAAATTTTCTCATAACCATTGACAGGGCATGTACTTACTTACAGTATTTTCTAAGTCATCATCATTTACACCTTAAATTCTTATCATGTTTATTAAGACTCTTTGGCCAGTCTTGTTAAGTGTCTGACTCACAAGGCGGTCTAACTAGTAAAATCATTCTTAGTCTGCTCAACGACCGGTAATACAGCTGCTTGTATTTTTTTAAGATACTAATTTGTAATGAAAACAATTTTAAATCTGCACCTTCGACTTCTTATTACTCCTTGTCAGACAGTCCTGTTGGCTCAACGGCTCCCTACCCCATTAGTATTAAGGAAATCGCGCAGCGAGAAACCCGTTCTGCCACATGATGTCATTTTAACAACACATAGTGACAACACATAGTGACTCGTGCTGATTGGTCTTCGTTTTAAACTATATTTAAAATATTATAAACAGGAAAATGCTTTAAAATCTCGCTCCGTTTTATTTAGGTATCAGCCTTAGTAGTGTTAAATTAATTATCATTACGTGTCTAGTTCATATTCGTTATTTGAGAAGAAGGACAAGACGTAGGAAGTAAAAGTAAAATTGGTGGCAGATACTTATAAGAAAAACTTGAGTATCAATCAGAGAAACTTTGACGCCGAAGATCTTCCCTTTGGATCATTATTATAAATTTCTATGATGATATCCAGAATACTGTCAGTCTTCTCTTCTTGATAAAGTCGTCATCTTTCTTTTAACATGATCAACGGTTTTATGTGCTCCTGGATTGTAAATTTATTATTTTTTATTCACCATTAATCAATCAGTATGATATGATGTTTTTTTACCCAAACAGATTTGTTCCAAAACTGTGGTGTTGTACCTGTTTCCCGTTAACTGGTAAAATAATTATAGAGTCACAAACGACTTTGTATCAATAAATTGAATTTACGTAATGCCTGTAACGTATAAATTGCCCACTGATTTTGTTATTTATGCTTCACCGTTACCCAATATCTCGGAAGTAGGTAGTACAGTGCTTATAGTTGACGTAATTAACTTGTATACGAACCTTATTTATGTTACGTAAATATTATTTAATAAAATAAACATGGTGTGTAAAGTAAAAAATTAAGAAATTTATAGTCCCTAATGCTCTACTGCAAAACTAGGCACATCGAAACCATATCGTGACCTATTCAATCAATGTCCCTTTTGTCTATGAATATACAAATTATATTGTCTTTACGAATCGTAAGTAATTTTATGTTTTCATCAAGGTTTTCATCATGCCCTTTCTAGAGATAAAAGTACTCATGACGATGACTTTTGGCATACAGCAACATCTATCCAGCCAGTCTCTTTTATAATCTCGAAAAGACACCAGCTATTAAAAATATCATATTTCAAGAAGTGTAATCTTATCTTATTGCACATCATCTACTATCTTTCGCGATCCATCACGATCGTCATGAATGCCTTTGAATGACGCAAAGGCGATCTGATTACATCTATCATCATCTGGTGTCATCGTGTCACCTGCCTTGACGTAACTTTGACCTGCGCGTGATTTCGTCGGTGATTCAGCTAAGATAAATGAATCCTTGAATTGTTGACTTTGATTAATAACATATGGACAGAGAATTTTAGAAGGTTTTTCTAATGTGGCCGTGGAGTTCCGTTTCTTGAATCAATATTATTAGGAGCGTACTTACCAGTTCTGTTCATGTAATATTTTTTTTCGAGTAATCGTCATAAAACGGCCACTTAATTTATTTCCACTTGAGTTTTTATGTTAATATAATTATGTTAAGAACGTGTTGAAATTACGTAGTCTGTTGTTATAAATGACGTCATGATATTTAAGTATCTTAAGTTGTTTAAGATGTATCAGAGCCCTGATTCTGCTTAATGTTAAGGGTTTTGAGAAAAACATGAAGAACGAAATAAAGATGATTAGTAGAGGAGGACTTCGAAACAGATATGAATATTGAATAATGTCTTTCTATTTACGTTATTGCATGTTTTAATTCGCTTTGCATGTAACATAGAGAAACTGGATAATACTAATTGTATCGTATTCTTCTGCCATCACCACAATTTCAATTAAAAGATGTCCTTTGCTAGACAAGCCGCTTCATAGACAGTCACTACGACCCTTTCACTCTTTTCTTCACTTTTTATGAAATCCTATCAACATTTTTATAGTGTCACGTCACGACCCTCCTAAAATTAGCATGATCAAAATTGCGGAACGTGGCAAAGCACCGCAACAGAATTAGCTTCCAGCCGGCGAGGCTCCACGTGACGTGCTCTTACGCAAACAAGGATGTTGGCTCAGGTGCGCTAACGCAATACTGGACGACACAGGTTTGTAGTCATACTAGCTTTTGAAAAGTTGCCAATATTTTCCATAAAATTCTATTTAATTTTGAAGCTTCTAATTTTTTTAAGGTAAACATAACGCTGAGGAAAAATTGTGGATCATCAGTTTCACACAATGTTTGTTTGTTTTTTTTTAATTGACCTATGCTTGTATCGAAAAGGTACGACGAATCAAGCTTCACCGGACTTGCGGGGGAGCGGAAAGCTCTACCCCAGAGTAGTGAGTCATGTACCAACGCGTCTAGGGACGGTTCGAGGGAGCCTCGAACCTAGGCCTAGCGCGTTGATACGGAAAAACATCGTAAAGGAGACGACGCCTGAGGGGCTCCGTCTCTGATTAATTAGTTTTGATTTTGGCTGCGCTCCCGCCGGTGCAGCGGGTACGGGCATTGTTACCTGAAGGGGTTTGTTTTGTAATCGGACCATAGTTTAATAAGTACCACTTATTTACATTTACATAGTTTATATACCGTCGTCCGCTGGATGCGAGCAGCGCAGGAACGATCATTGTGGAGATCCTTGGGGGAGGCCTTTGTCCAGTGGACGTCTATAGGCTGAGATGATCATGTTTTATAAGGCTTCTATAAAATTCTGAATTCCTTATTAGTATTTTAGTTAGTCATAATTTGCCAAGTGCATGGGTCTGTAAGATATCATCATAATTATTTACTCAACTGACTCATGCGTGCCTTAATGCTATGCATTTGTAGCGTCATGTTTTGATATCGCCGTATGCAAATTTAAATATATTCAAAGAAGGAAGAATTTTTAATCAGTTAATTTAAATATTCTTCCCTTTTGTCATATATTTACGTATCTTCCAAGCAAAATGAGGATATTAGTTTAATTACTTACACTTTTATGGACTTAGTCTGAAATAAATGATTTAAAATTGAATTAATGACGAGCAAATTGTGTGAAGTGTGAAATGTGAATTGTGTAAATGTGAGCAAATTTGCAGTGATCGTTCAATATGAATGAAGTGCTTTTGATTCCAATATGACTTGTGTTTCTCGGTTTAGACTACTATTTGGTATTCTGTGCTAATGTGTGGTTTAAGACGTCAACCCAACTCTTCCAGTTGGGTGTCGTACGAGGCGATTAAGGGCCTACGAAATGAGCAGCAATGTAACCAACAGAGATAGCCATCCCTAACCTGCTTGCCTGTGGGAATTATGGCAACACCTCAAAACCAAAGGTTAGGTTTATTACAGCTACAACATCTGATGCTTATTTGCAATTGCGTTCGTGTATGTTTATTTTTGTGATTAATATGATGTCCTCATTCCAAACCCGGTTCTATTCCTAGTAGATTTGTTATCTATCACTATCAGAACATTTATCACATTCACACCGCGGGATTGAAGCGTGTTTATATTACAAAAGCCTTGGCACTGAACGTTGTGACGTCATAGAGCGCGTCCGCCCGTACTCTGGATACATGGAAATAGTATGTTGATGTTATGAAAATTGGTACGCCTGTCTTTCTTTCTACTGTGGAACACACAAGAATACGATTGTAACTGATATGTGAATGAGGGCATTGTTTACTAAGGTTTCTTTAATCTTTGTTTCAATTTCATCAATCTTGTACTGCAATGTCTGCGATTGAACTTAAATTTTGTATGTTCTCTCATTAACATTAGAAATTTTTAAACTGCGGTGTATGAATCATATTTTAGAGAATTTAATCGTCTGGAATATTCACAACCTAAATATGTAAGGAGGTTTTAAGCCCAGCTGCTGTTTTCTTCACTCACCCTTTAGGAACTTGTTTCTGTATAATGTATGTAACAATATGACTAGATTTCATTCGGTTTATCCATTCACTTACCATCTGGTTCCAACTGGTTCCTTCAAAGTTTGACTCAATAAAAGTAAATGACCAACATTTACAAGTCTTGGCATCATTAACATTTTTCTCATCTCAGCAAATTGTTATTCAATTACCTCACTAACGTTATTCCGGTGAAGCTTGATTGGTCGTAACTTATCGACGCAAGCATAGCCTAAATTAAAAAAAAGAAAAAATCTAACGTACCCTGTTACATATTTTGTAATGACTATACTTACTGACAAAGTCGAAAAAGCTTCCTAAAATGCGTAAAACCCCCCACGGGCGTGCCCTCTCAAGCGAGACGCAACTTGTGGCGTGCTCGAACACCACTCCCAGATCCATATGTTCCGATCTCTGAGAGCCTCCCGGCTGGACATAGACTGCCATGGCCAATCTGGAAGTCTTTAAATAGACTTCGGACTCAGGTTGGCCGCAGTAAGGAAAATATGTTCAGGTGGGGATTTTCGGAGAACCCAAATTTGGAGTGTGTGTGTGGGACGGTGCAGTCTATGGCCCACCTAGTGTCCTGCCCTGCTTGCCCTGCCACCTGCTCGCAGCAGGACCTGATGGATGCCACAGATAATGCAGTTGAAGTGGCTAAGTTCTGGGCCAAAATCATCTAAGAAATTTGTCATCGACACGATAAGAAGAAGACTATACTTACTGTACATCTTCAACGACTTACATAGTGCCCTATGTCGATATGATTCTTATAGAGATTAGATAGGACGTTTTGTATTTAAACAATGAATACTCTTAGAGTTAGTCAACATAACAGCTTCAAGCTACTTTATAAAAAACCGGTCGTTCTTCATGTAAAACTAGTTTTTCCTTATATGGACTCTTATCTTGATCTAATTTTACGCTACATGTACTAAAAGGATAAGGATAAGATTGAACATAATTGGAAAATGATTGCAGTTTACAATTTTAATTAAGATGATGAACTGAATAACTCTATTAAAGCAACACGAGTAAAACTTTTTAGTTTCTTGTCACAGCTAAAAGTTAGAAATTGTGAACTAAACCTGTAAAATTTGTGTTCTGTTCTGTTTATTGTGAAAGAAAAAACTACAAAAGAACACCATGACACAAGAAATGCTCACAAATAAAGTGCAGACGGTCAATAAGGAAGTTAACTGTATCGACCATTTCTAAGACGCTTTCAATAAATAAAGGATTCTTACAAAATAGTGAAAGTGAACCCTTAGCCCAAACACAGAACACACAATAGACTATAATAGAACTGGTATGTTGAACCAATTTAATAAAATTTTACAACCGCACCGGGCGAGTTTTACATCATCCTATAGAAATTTTACTGGTGTTCTTTGTGAAGCCAAACCCATTGCCGCTTTCTTATTATGTAATGTGTAAGGCGACTGTAAGGATAACGGCGCTGGGTGGCAAGCTGTTGTAAAACGTTAAGTTTTATAACTTTTACTTTTGACGGTTTTCTTAGAGATAATAACACGGCTAATATAGGTTTAACCACGCTTGTCCGCCTCAAACAAGGAAAGGCAGACGGTTAAAGTCATTTATACTCGTACTGCTGCTGGAAGACAAATTATAAACTCGGAACCATAACAACATAATGATTGAAGTAAAATTAAATACTAAATGAGAAACACTTTGAATCACGAAATTCACAGCGCTCACAGCACTCAAGTTTTGTTACGAGTATCATATACAAGTACAAATGACTCTGACGTAAGAGCTCCGCATATCACAGTCTCTGGTATAACCGTTGGATCGCGGCGATCCAGATTCGCTGTCCTTGACAGTGGAATGACGTCAGCTTTTGCTATTTTAACACCGCCAGTAAACATTATACTTTTCCCATCAGCAGGGTCTGTTGCAAAATTGATGTATCATGGGATTTCGATTACATCTCTGAATTTTGCAAAACATTCTACTTTCTGTTTTCGTTTACTAACAAATTTGTCAACAACATTTTCCATTTGCATGTAGTACTTATTTATTGGATATCGCACTAGACTAGAGTGATTGACGTAGGTCAGATACTCGTACCTACAGGGATCGTCCCCTTCATTATTTTCACACCTTGGGATGAGACTGCCTACTCAACATTATGGTAATCGGGCATCATTGATCAAGTTCAAAATAATGTAACATTTGAATTTATTTACAGACTCATTCTTACCCTATTATAAATCAATATTCGGCATATTATGTGAGAATTCGTGTTTCTTTTCCATTATTCATTCAATAGCTTGTGTTACTCGGTTGTTGGTAAAAGTTTACACGGAATTATAAATAACTGTTTAAGACTGCAGACAACTTTGTTTTTGTGTAAAATAGCCTAGCTCTTGAAGTTCCGTTAGTTTATGTGACGTCAATAGATTTGCGCTTGCGACTCACCTTGAACCTCTATGTGAATAACAAATTCTAAACTATGAACTATTCATAATCCAATACGGAGGTAGCGTATGTAATATAGCTCTCTCTCGTATGTAATTGTATCATACTTTACCACTTTTAGATATCTACCTGCTTTTCTATAGCATATTATTATGAAACTCGCGCCGTCATTTTACATAAGTTATACTTGTCTTTCAGTGCTTTTTACCTCATCCATTTTGCCACCATCATCATTAGCTTCCACGAAAAAAAAAGTATCTGGTATCAGAATCAGTCATGTCTGCTGAATTTTATCATATTTGAAAAATAATAAAAAGTAGCAGTTCTATAAAAGTACCTACATAATATTCTTTCTAATTATCTTTTAAAGCATTTATCTTAGTTCTACTTGCTCATATAAAACAATGATTTAGGCACGTAATTACAACTTAATATTAGTTTCGGTTGCAAAAATAATTGCAAGTAGCAGTTCCATTTAAATCCGCTCCTTATTTGTCCTTGGCAAGCGAGCGCGAATTCTACAAGTCGGAAACCAGTCGTGTTAGTCGATGTGTAGCTAAAACTGGTTTCTTTTCTGAGCAACAGCAACCCAAACGTCTCTTTAGATACGCTCAAGTTTTGCTGTAATGACGAAACCGTTTTGCAATATTTATTTTTAGTGTCCATCCATATATTTTCTTGTTGATGGTTAGGTACATGATTACGTTTTTGTTGAAGTATTAAAACTTTGGCCTCTAAGACTTGTTTGTTTAAAACGATTGATTGATCTATGTTACTCGGCTTCACACACTACCTTTAAACTTGTTCACTGATTCCTTTGTTCCGCACGTTGTTCTTTTTACCATACAAGTAATTACGTCACACGTATGGTAAATACGTTAGCATTTGGACTTGAATCTGTGTGTGCCTCTGGGAAGCAATGACTTTATTCACTAAGCCACCGAGGCACCGTCGGCGGCGCTGTCAATACTCACTTAAGTCAAAATAGTCCAAAATTCTACTGTCAGAAAAAATCTTATAATCCAATGCTTGTTAACAAATCTAAGGCACTTAGCCAGTCAGAATAACGATGTAGCAATCTTGCAGACAGATTTCCATTAAACAAGTCAGTCTCGTAACGATCATGACGAATGACACCGGCGGAATCTATATAACAAAAACGCGGCGTTGTTGCGCGAAGCGGTGCCAAATGACGTCAAACTTATTATTTACCTACCTGTATATACAATAATATACAGCAGTTGGCATACAGTGACCTGTGACAGCTGTCAATTTGTACGGACGAGCAGGAAAACGTTTTAAGCCTCATACAGATGTTGCGGGAGTAGGTACTGTTTTTATGTATGTATTTAATTAAACCGACCGATTGTTGTGGAGATCTTTGGGGGAGGCCTTTGTCCAGCAGTGGACGTCTACTGGCTGAAATGATGGTGATGATGATGATTTAATTAAAGTCTTTGATTTTTTTCTAATGAAACATCATATGTAATATTTATTATAGGCTTATAGTCCAGAGTCCAGAGTAGGTGATATAGCTCTTAGTTTGAGTTCTACAATTTACAAGTCATCAAACGGTTAAAGAAACAAAACTAAAGCCTTTCTGTGTCATCGCAATTCAATACCTATAGATATGTAGCCAAAGTTAACAACTCTCAGTTCTCATTCAACTACTCTCAAGATAAATTTATTTGCAACACATATTTGCAGCAGTGTCTACGGAGCGTCGATTTTTTTCTATTACTAGAAAAGTTTCTTAGGAAAAATAGTTGAATCAGCATGTTCTTTCAGTATTTGCTGAGCCGCGACTTACATCCTGTCTGATACATACTTTTTAATACTGAAACTCTCACCATGATAAATTGCTATATCAGCTTTGGCCCGTGGCCATGACGTTACTTAGCTTTCTCCTCTAATTGTGTTGCGTCATCTTTCTAACTATAACCACAGAATAAATAATAGATAACTATATTATTAACACAGCCTGTAACATGCTGCTGGACTGAGGCATCTCTCTTCAACGAATCACCTTTCACGACGTGCATACTTCATAGCACTTACATTGGAATATAATAGCATAGATATATGTACTTAATAATTAGATTCGAATGTAAAAATCATTACCTACCACCGAACCAAACTTTTCAGTCAATAAATAAATGGATTATCGTTTTGATCTACCTAAATAACATAGAAGGATAACAAAACAAAACAAACAAAATATATTTATTACCAAAAAACCAGTTACACCACTATTTACAGTTAACCCCGCACTAAGCGATGTCTCGAAGAAGAAGGGTATGTCTACTCTACGGTTACACATTTTTATCGTGGAAAAATACATTTACCCGTGAGTATAAAATCTAAGACAAAGACTTTTATTTTTCTACTAAATCAAATCAAAACACTAGACTTGCTAATGATAAAAATTAAATATAACTAAAAATAAAAATTCTTTGATGTTCAGTTCTTTCAGGTTATAGTAGTTCCTATACGGTCTATGGTTTCAATAAACCGCCAGTTTTTAATTGTTTTCTTTTTTACATTTCCATCTGTTCTTTTTTTTAGCTAAATGAAAATGAAAATATTTTATTCATTAAAAATTAATTATAAACTATAATCTGAGACTGGGACGGGACCTGCCTAGTAAGTATTTAATATACTTGTGACAGGAGGCCCCGCTCTTCCATTACAAAATATGCGTATGAGTGTGATACGAGTACGTGTGTGTGGGTGTGTGTGTGCTTGTTGGTTAAATATAAATAAAATAAATAGGTATAGTGGTCACCCTTCGCTGATCGATAATAAATGATGAATGACGAATGTGAAAGCTTTGACGCAGGGAAAATCCCACGGACAATAAAACCGCGGATTTATTTTCATTCAAATTTTAAATGCTTTCCTGGGAATTGTGTTCTATTTACATTCTGCGAAGATTCTGACATACATATATAGCACATCTACCCTCTTTAAATGACGGTTATTTTGCTTTTTTGTTACTACATATTATACTACGTACGCCGTACGCAATTCGTACTAGGCATGCACTATCTAAATGTACCTGTACTGTATTCCAGTGTCAACATTTTGGCTTGGAATTTTTAAATATATTATTATTCTTATTCTTACATTATTTTGACCGCAACCACAAACTTTTTCAATACTTTTGTCTTTTGTCGTCAGGAAAAATAATAAAAATAAGATAGATTTTTTTTTATTATGAATTTGATTGTAACGTTATTCGTTTGATCGTTAACAGCTCACATACGTCCCCACCGAGGGGCTCGAGCCTACCCTGAAATCAGGGTGAAAAGGCCTTAGTCGACCACGCTGTTGGCCAAACGCGTGCGGGTTGGTCAACTTCACACTCAAGCTTTGAAAACGTTGTTACACGACTGACGTTATTACGCTGATATTCTAAATTATATGTTTAAAATTTATTATGAAAAAGAACGCCATAACGATTGATACAAAATGTGTCTTAAACTATGCTAGTATAGTACTATTCTGTGGTACTACTGATGGTGTCTTAGAGTTTAAAATTTTAAAGTAAATCAAATTCAAGCTGTGTGTGGATTAAAGATCACGTCGTAGTAGCAGCGATCCAAATAGTGAATGTATTTTACATTACTATATTAGGTATTTGAATCCTTCTGAAGTACAGTAGCCAGCACATGCGACTGAACATGTTGTAGGGGTGAATTTCGTTGTGCGAATGTCCAACCGCATGTGCTGGCTTCTGTACTTACATACAACTTTTTACGCAGTGCGCTCTGCCGTACCTAATGCGGTTGCCGGTTTGATTATATTCCTATGACTTTATTAATCTACAGGGAAGTTATAATATTATGATGTTAATTAAGTAAATGTACATGTGAGCATGACTGTATTTACTTTAAGCTATGACCACAACAGGAAACTTCTAAATGCAAAACAGCCGCTTGCGGACGGAAAATATTTAATTAATTGTGTCATTGAATAGAAATAATTGAGGAATATTGTTGGTGTTATTCTTTAGCATTGGCTTGCTTGCCTAACAAAAAATAACTTATTTATTTGTAGGTATTCATTAAATGGATTTTCAAATAGTAGTTTGTTCGCTGTTTCAAAAACATGTATCTTTTATTTTCTGTAAAGTCGTTGTGAGTGTACCAGTTTTTTTTATTATGTAATTTTTTTTGCAAACGTACATGCTTATATATAAGTCTAAGAAAAGGCAAACTTTAAAGAACTCAGAGATTTAAAAAGCTTTGTACATAGAGTAGCTTATGTCACTCTCCAGTTCCCTAATATTGGTCGTTTCCCGCGATGAACGTTCGCCCGAATGGAGATAAACGACTATACCTATCTATACCTACATATACATTAATTTGCAATGCGAAGAACCTAAAATTGGGGTCGATAGACTAAAAAACCACATAATTAAAAAAAGTTTTGTACTATTTTTTGTTTTTTAACCGGTTTTTACCCACGACGGACGGAACGGAACGGAGGCGGTATATGCGTTTGGGGTAAGAGGTTGTTTGTTTGTTTGTTTGTTACCTTCTATCTCGAAAACCAATGGACCGATTTAGTTCCGGTTTTTTGCATTAAAAAGGTATCACTTCAACTTAGGATCTTAGATATGTTTTATGTAGGTAGACCATCAGGGAGCGCTGCAGCAGCCAGATAAGTTGGTACCACAGGAGTTATCAAAAACTACCGAATCGATTTCGATGCAGTTTTTTGCATTCAAAAGGCTTCATATTGGAGCTGGTTGTTAGACATGTTTTGGGGCGGTAGACCACCAGGGAGCCCTGCAGCAGCCAGATAAGTTGGTACTACAGGAGTTCTCAAAGAGTACTGAATCGATTTAGATGCGGTTTTTGCATTCAAAAGGCTTCATCTTGGAGCAGGTTCTTAGATACGTTTTATGGAGGTAGACCACCAGGGAGCCCTGCAGCAGCCAGATAAGTTGGTTCTACAGGAGTTCTCAAAAAGTACTGAATCTATTTCGATGCGGTTTTTTGCATTCAAAAGGCTTCATTTTGGAACTGGTTGTTGGACATGTTTTGAGGCGGTAGACCACCCACCAGGGAGCCTTGCAGCAGCCAGATAAGTTCGTACTACAGGAGTTCTCAAAAAGTACTGAATCGATTTCGATGCGGTTTTTTGCATTCAAAAGGCTTCATCTTGGAGCAGGTTCTTAGATACGTTTTATGGAGGTAGAACACCAGGGAGCCCTGCAGTAGCCAGATAAGTTGGCATTACAGGAGTTTTCAAAACTACTGAACCGGTATCTTTACAGATCAGGTTCTTGGACATGTTTTATGGCGCATTGCGGTAGACTATAAAGAAATACTGCAACAGCGAGGATAGGTGGCCGATTATTTTGTTTTGTAACTGCTTTTGTGCCATTTGATATTTAATGGCAACGAAACGCTTGGACACTAAGTAACTAGTAGTCTCAATATCGCACATACCAATTTTCTGCCAAATCCAAACAACATCCATCATTTTGATTACCGCCAGTTAGTTTTAAGAAGGCATACTAATAAATTATGTATGTTTAATTAGGTACTAGCATAATATACAATATCGAAACACAAAGAAAACAAAATGTCGTCATTTTTAATTATATGTTTTAGTGTGCTAAGTGATAACAAACAAAAGTTACGTACTCTCCAAAAGTTTAAAATAAAAACAAAATTTAAAAATTTTAAAAACCCACGCCGGATGTTAAAACATATTCAAATAAAAAACAAAATTGAAAATTTTAAAAAACCCACGCCGTATGTTAAAATATATTAGAATAAAAAGGATTAAATAACATTTTTGGAAATCCCCCGACCAGAGTCAAATAAGATAAGAAATATCAAATAAAGAAATCTATAAAAAGAGTGATTTCTCACGAAATCCGCCACACAAACAACTAATTATGACCTTTCTTAGTCCTTACGTATACGTACCTACTTACCTTTTGGTTTCTCGTAGAAATAGACACAGCAATAATATTGATTAATTTAGGTACTATACATACTCATCTATCTAATAATATAATACAAATCCAATAAAACACGTCGGGGGCTGCCATCATCGCTCTCTTTGTTAGAAACTTCAGTTAAAATATTGTACTACTTATTTATATTACTTAAAAACTAAATATAATGTAGATTCTGAATAAGTAAAACTCACGGTATGATAAAATTTATTAATGTCAGAGCAGGGAATGGCAGACCCCGACGTGTTTTATTGGATTTGTATTATATTATTAGATAGATGAGTATGTATAGTACCTAAATTAATCAATATTATTGCTGTGTCTATTTCTACGAGAAACCAAAAGGTAAGTAGGTACGTATACGTAAGGACTAAGAAAGGTCATAATTAGTTGTTTGTGTGGCGGATTTCGTGAGAAATCACTCT
Organism: Teleiodes luculella; assembly: GCA_948473455.1. Classification (NCBI taxonomy): domain Eukaryota; kingdom Metazoa; phylum Arthropoda; class Insecta; order Lepidoptera; family Gelechiidae; genus Teleiodes; species Teleiodes luculella. The sequence goes on from OX419596.1 coordinate 14,492,242, forward strand.
TTTTATAGATTTCTTTATTTGATATTTCTTATCTTATTTGACTCTGGTCGGGGGATTTCCAAAAATGTTATTTAATCCTTTTTATTCTAATATATTTTAACATACAGCGTGGGTTTTTTAAAATTTTCAATTTTGTTTTTTTTTACTATTTTAGTTAGGATTAAAGATAGTACACGCACTAAATATGTACAAGTACTAACAAAAGTAATATTGTGCATTCTGTCTGTCATATTTTGTCTGTATGTAGTAGTAGTAGTAAGTAATAGCCTAAAAGTGCTCAACAAATAGGAGCTTGCCCTTTGTAAAAAGCAGTATTGTTGGAGAATGTTTGACGTCATAAACCCTCTAACTCTTAAAGGTCAACATAAATGTACTACATCGCTATTCGACCGGGGATCCCCAGTTCACCCCTAAAGTCAATGGGCGAATGACGTCAGCTCGACCCCCATATTTCGCTTATTGTGTGTTTAAAGAAACATTTTGGTATAGGTCACTTGTTTGTTGGCGTGGTGCTAGGTAATAATTTTGACTGTGATTAGAACATATTTGCAAATACGTTGCTGGCCGGAGTATCTAAAGTGCCTGAAGGGTATTTTTTTGCAATGAGAAATCAAACCCCAACAGTGTAAAAATATTAATTATTCTATTATTTATGTCGTTTTAAGGGTTTAAATTTTCCCGGTGAAAATGGTTTGGTTTCCTATCTCCTTCTTCGTGACCGACCTCATTATCCCTAATGTCAGAATTTTAGAACTGCCGGCCTACCTAGCCTATTAGCCTATTTTTTGTTAGAACGACACGACCCATAGAAAATCATGTAAACCTTTCATTCTAAATACTTACCTCATGAATGTCGAAAATTTACTTAGAGCAACGCCGGCCTTCCGTATTCCGGTACGGAAGGCCCGCGTTGCTCTAAGAAAAATTATATTCAAAGGTATTGTATTGAAGTTCTTTGTTGGCAAATGAAATCAGATTCTTAATTTAAAATGCCGATCTACTGGTATACTACCCAGCCTCGCGCACGTGTATCGCGCAGATAATGAAAGCCTCGTGTATTTTTTTTCGGTGTTTTTGCTGCGTCGGAACAATGGCCAAGGCCGCATGATTGACGAATTAACACAAAAAATCTGCTACAGTTTAAATATTATTAGGTATGTGCCGACGATCGCAAATATCATTTTAATCATGGTCTAAGAAAACAAGGTCTAACTAGGGACTACTATTTGGTATTCTGTGGTCTAACCATTACACCACTTGACTGACACAAACCTACGTCATCTTGCGCTGTTCATCCTTATCGAATGCATGTTAATAGACAAGGATGAACAGCGCAAAATGACGTAGGCTTGTGTCAGTCACGTGGTCTAACCTTGTTTTCTTAGACCATGCATTCTAATAACCTATCCTACTAATATTATAAACGCGAAAGTTTGTGAACAAGACGGATGTATGGATATATGGTAGTGTGTTACTCTTTCACGCAAAAACTACCAAATGGACTTTAATGAAACTTTATAATAACCTAGTGTACATCAGAATAACACATAGGCTACATTTTACCCCGGGAAAGTTCTCATTCCCACAAAGAAGGAAATACTTGGTCTTTCAAGCTATTATTCTCCCCTACTACGAAACCCTAGTGAAATTTAATTTTGACTGTGCTGAAAAATACTCGTACTTTTGAAATGGTATAAAATAGTATCATTATAAGAAGATTAGTACCTATATAATACTTGATGTTCAAGCCGGAATTCTCCCCTCTCGTGCACCCATTACGGCTTAATTTGTATCCAAAAAATAGACATGAAATAGTATTCATTACTCACTAAAGAAAGAACATTGGTCGCTTTGTAATTCCGAAGGTTCAGCTTCAGATTCTAGCTTGAGCATTTTCCTTTCATTCCAAAATTGGTGTCAAAAATGTCTATTGAAATAGTACATAGTCAAACTACATTCGATTTATTACGCTAAACATCACTAATATTCTAATACAAATTTGTTTTGAATCCCTTAATGCACCTAATATCTATTACCTTTCTGTAATTATACCAGATACTACAATAAAAGACGCGCCAAAACCAACGGAACTTTCCAATGAAACAGTTAAGCCTACTATTGATAAAAATAATGCCCGTAATAATATTATTATTGACGTAGCAGGTGACGTAGGCGTTCTAAATTATCAACCGGGTAAATTAAGATGTCTCACTTTAATTGCGTTGAGTGAATGATGTGACGAATGTGTAATTGGTGAGTTAATTGTTGACAGTGGAATATTTCTGGCGCCTGACCCTATGGTCGCATTATCAGCTGACTGCCCCTATCAGTAGGTCACTGGACACGTATGGTCGTTACGATGATACGATAAATAATTTACAATACTATGTAAGAGTCATAAACATGTTTATCTGGCGTTTCGGATCCGGAGCAATTTATTTATTTATAGTCGACATATTTTTACATTGTTGAACACCGATGTCATCAAGGGTAACCAAGGTACCGACTTCAAATAGATCTGTGTATTGTAATAATGCAAATATGTTTCTTTAATCGTTATTATCTTCATCGTTCCAGCCGTAGACAATGACGTTGCTGACGTTTTCTTAATCGATTGGAAATAATATTTATTTATAAACGACTTGTTTTTAATAAAGTTATTGAAAGTTGATAATAATAATGATCAAATTAGAAGACTGAGTCGACCGATGCGATGGCTATAATTTAAACATTTCGACGCTCAAAGCAAGTTTTACTCTTTGAAGTTAAGTTTCTTTTTTGCTATTTCATTTCATCAACACTATATCTATCATCGTCGTTTTTGAAGTCTGGCTCTAACGTTTCGGAAACATCTTTAAACACAGAAGAACATTTCGAAGAAGTCAGCAGAACAAATTTTGCCCGAGCGTCAATCAAACGTCTCGATTGATTAAGAGTTTATAAATAGGAGCGTGTAATCGTCGTAGTTGCGGTTGTCGCTTGCGGTTTATGTCTACTGCTGCGCCACGTGATAGGCTCTAGACCAAGGGTAGCCAACCTTTTCGGCAGCTGGGCCAAAATTCGGAAATAAAACTTGGCACCGGGCCGCACTACCAATTTTATGTTATAGCTACAATGCACAAAAACAAAACAAATTTCATAGTATAAATTTATTAAAAAATAAAATTAACGAGATATCTGGCTTTGCTTACCAGAACTAAGCTCATCGATATCAACTTCGACTGAAGTCGTTGTACGGGCGCCGGCGGGCGCACACGGTACTTTAAAGTTAGCCTCAAGGTTAGATTTGTGTTGATTGTAAACGAGAAAAACATCAGTCGTTTTTTGAAAAATACATTTTGATACATATAATTTAATTTTAGTATGGTGGTTAATTTTTTAAAGTTTTTTAATAATTTTTTTACTCGGCTCCGCGGGCCACAATTTGACAGTCGGCGGGCCGCATGCGGCCCGCGGGCCGCGGGTTGGCCACCCTTGCTCTAGACTCTACACTCTACACGCTGTACACTATTGGCTATTGGTTGCCCCGTCTTAATTTAAGACTGCTGACAGGCCCGGTCGCCAACAACTGCATTATTCGATAAGTTGATTTGCAAATCTTTGTTGCTAGAATTTGTCCAGAATTAAGATATTATTTTTTATTTAGGAAAACGTCAAGTAACTTGTTAAACTAATTACAAAAATAAAGCATTTTAATTTTTTATATCGAAAAGTTTAATCATTCAGTTCACACACAGTCAATCATAGACATTTTAGTCGAAAATAATTGTCTCAAAAATCTCCACAGCCACCTGTCCTGACTTTAAATTAATACTCGCAGTATAATTTTGTAACCCTACTAGGTACTACTATTTGGTATTCTGTGACCCTACTGAATGCGTTTTTGCTAAAAGGATAACTACTGCCTGCACAGAACTGTCATTGACCCGTGGGCCTGTGAAGCAACTGTATCGAATGAGACATTTGCTTCACAGGCCCAGGAATGCGATAATGTATCATATTGATTGGATGTTTTTTTTACAAATTTCACGACTATCTATTTCTATTTAATTGGCAGGCTCAAGACTGATAACAAAACAACAATTGACTGTTTTAATTTATAGACAAAGAGGATTTTAATTATACATGCTACTATGATCCTACATCGTCTTGTTTTCATCTTTTTAGTTCGCTTTTTAAGCAGTCACGATTTAATAATTTTTAAATTTTTCGCATAGTACTAAACTATTAATCATAATAGTAGTTGAAGGAAATAAACCCAAAAACCTCCTTCAATTCAGTTCAAGTACATTAAGGCTGAATCTCCACTAACTGATTCGTAAGAATCACGAAGAGTCGTTATAAAAGTTTCGATGGCTTAAGTGGTTCAATCACGCCATGGGATCAAATTATGCTGACATGAAATGCCAAAGATCATGACCATTAGCATTAGGGTAACAAAATTAAATGTAGCAATGATCAAGAACCCAACCATAAATGACAAATCAACAGAACTAAAACTAACTGAAACTTCTCTCGTTCTGTACTGTGAAGATAGTAATTCTTAGATGAGAGTAATAAAAGAGACTATGATCTGTCAAATAAACGTCTGTCATAGAATGATGTCCATTTAAAAATTGAGTGGTTAAGACTCTGTAACTGTATATACCTACACACCCAAAACATTCTAAAGAGAATGTTAAAGGTTTACAGTCAAATTTATTAGTATTAGCAATAAAAAAGCGAATATAGCCAATGATCTTATTTCTCAAGCTTTACAAAGTTATACAGCTCCATAAAAAACATAGATCTATCTAGCCAGTGGGTTCGACCTCAAAGAACTGGCATAAATGGTCTGGTACCGGCGACGTCAGATTTAATTTAACTAAAGGCCTAAGTTCACGCAACACTTTGACACGACACGAAATGTCATGGTTGAAAATAAATGTTCTAGCCACGATTACACGTTGACGTGCGGTAGGTACTCATCAAGACAAAAACGGCTAAAAATAACACTGTTAAAAAAATATGTAGTCCTACTTACGGGGAAGTATCTTATGGCCTATGTTGTTCTTGCAAGTAGGTAGATAGATACCTGATGTGTACGTGGAGACGTTTCAAACGCTACAAGCAAAGTCTCGAAGTTTCAATTGTTGATTTGTTATTTCGATAAGTTCTATTAAATTACATAGGACCTATCCCATGGTCTAAGAAAATAAGGTCTTGTCGACTTGTCGAATGCGTGTTAATAGACAAGGATGAATAGCATGATGACGTAGGCTTGTGTCAAGTCATATGGTCCTAATGCAAGACCTTATTTTCTTAGACCATGGTAGGTTCGTATTGAAAACAACCTTCGAGAGCATGTTTGTGTTCATTGAAGTTCGTCGACATGCCCTTACACTGACGTTTTGTCATAATGTACCGAGTAACCTTGCTTGTTCAATTAAATTTACTGCTAAAATTGTGTCATGAATGACGCACAAGAGTAACACAATGTTACCTATTTATTGTTCAAATGTTTGATCAATTGTGGTCAAATGGTGGTCAACAACATTATAGACGCTGAATATTTTATATCTTAAAGTACATAAACAAATTCTCTTAGTCACATCGACGAACTGTATAAGATGTTTCACATAACTTCAAATGATCCCGTTTGAAATTTACTGAGTTTGAGTACTATTAATTTGGAATATTACAGAATAATTAGCTTGAATGCACATCCGACTGTCATCACGTCGCGTTCGTGCTTAGGTCCATAACGACCATCCTGTCTCTTGTTATTTCACCCAGTCTGCTGAACATCATTGTCTCCGTTACACTTCACGGACTGCTGGAGTTTCTTGAAGATATTCGTCACATCAATTGACACTGAAAAACAATGTAGGTAACGGTAATTGTCTAATCAAAATAGCCGGTAGACTAGAATGCGTCTCTTAGTGATGACCACGAAGCAAGAAGGGCATAGGCAGAGCAATTCGGTTTGATCCAATAACCGGGGAAGCATGGAGTTTCACTAGGGACAACTCATATTTTTGCCGTGTTAAATATGGCAGGTTTCTCACACTTTGTCAATTAAATGTGAGATAATCTTTTATCACAATTCTTCATGATACTGGCCGAGATGTGGATAACATTCGGCTGTAAGTTGTCATAATGAGAAGGAAGAGAACTATACCCAGCATTGGCGTGATGTTGGCTGAAGATAACAAAACTACTAGCATCTAGCATGTCTGCAACTGGCAAATTTTCGGTTCCTACATTTCGTATGCTCTTAAATTTCCTAATTCTTCAAACGGACGGACATCAGGAGACGTTGCATGATGGTTGAGCTGCGTGTTTCCTCCACGTTTCATGCATCGCGTGATGAATACAATGTTGCGCTTGCGTTGCGTGTTACCGAACATTCCGTGTCTACTTGCAACAGGGATGTAATGGAAAAAGCTAACGGATATTTGGAAATGACCTATAAAGACACGCTAAAGTGCGTTTAAGAACCAAAATATGTTTTTAATTTGGGGTTATTTGGGGACAGATATACTAACGCTCTTTACGATTGTGGTTGTAATCGTCTCTAATCTTTTACCTGCTTCTGAACTTGTTAAATTAATAACCTAAGTAGTATATAATTTGGCCCCTTATAATAAATTTACATTACTTCAGAAACTTGTTCATTCACTTTCAGTGTATCGTGTTGAAAATTGAAGAATAAAAAAGAAAGTTTTTTTTTCTTTATTGTGTGATGTCTATAACTTCTCTAGCTCTTCGTATTGCTTAGCCCAAGGAAGCCCTGATATAATGAATCCCAATAGGGAGCTATAAGTTTCCCCTTATTATTTATTGCCATTAGTGGTATGAAGAAGACCTCATTTTTATAACACCAACCCTAATTCCTCCTTAATATCACCGAGACACGGCACCTTCGTAGGCGGTCGACGTTGATGGTGAGGTGAGATATAACGTCGCGTGACGTCTTAATGATAGGCCACCTGGAGTCTCCAGTAGCACTAGCACGAACCTAACTAAAAGGCTTTTCAAATAAAACATTAGATAAGTACGTTTGAAATCGAACCCGCATCTACGAGTACTTGGCTATCCAGGCCATACATTTTTTGTTTCGTGCGTGTTAATACGCGAACTAAAAGGACTACATTAGGTGAGTGTTCTATTATAGGATAGTGTGAATTATTTTAATGTTACTGCTTTTTACTCCATTATCAAACCGTTTTATGATAGGACAGCTTTTCAGATTCAACATGTTTTGAGTTATGAAACCTCCTTTAAAAAGATTTTCGTGCAACATTGCTTACATACTATGTCTTAATGGGGAAGTCGACAAACCACAAATGGCAATAAGTAATTAGAGAAAACTTATAGCTCCTTATTGGATTCTTTATATCAAGGAAAAGGAATCTGCTTACTACTCCGGGAAAAGACATGACTTAATTGCTTAAGTATTTTTGATCGTAGATAAGTATTTTTATCCTGCAAGCCAACAGTAGAATCTCTATCCATTTGTTTTAAATCGGGGTACTAACAATTCCTTCAACCCTCCATGCATTTTCTACAAAAGAAGCAACTCTTCTTGATGAAGTAGAGCTAGACATGACACAAGTGTGCGTGACGCGTCAGCAAAACATGCCAGTGAAAAAGCGTTTCTATTTACGAACAAGAACGACCTATGAATAACAGAAAACGGAAAGAACAGAAACTCTTGGAAGAAGATCAGTAATGGTACGATAAGATCGGGTTACTTTGACCCTAGAGGGTAACTTTGTCCGCCCTTTGGGCTACTGTATTAGAACTCAGAAATATGGGCTCATAGTGCATCGTTAAATACGTTATGCGTGCTCGCAAGTTATACGTTTAAATCATATTTTGATGTGTATGTAAAGCGCCCTCAAAGTTACCCGACCCTACGGTATCCAAATCATAAAGAACCAAATGAACAAGGTATGTTTCTGAGTATGATGGCTGACCCATGCGTCAAACCCGTGAACGTGGTGCTGCTTCTGGTCTACTCTAGTCGATTGCCGGTTGTTTTTTTTTCTTTGGTCATATAATTTAGTTTTTCTACTTAGACTGGTTACCTTCCTCTAATTGCATACTTCGTTTGCACTCTTTGTTATATTAATCAAATTGTATAAAACAATAATTTTGTAAAATATTTTTTTGAAAGGATGCAACGCCTGTGGAGTTTCTTCCGGCGGGTTCTTCTCCACAGAAGACAGCCAAATTGTGAACCCGCCTCGACGTCGAAAAGTGATTGTAAAATCTTACTTCGAATAAAACATATTTCATTTCATTTCATTACGTGTTACATCAAAGAAATGGTTATGAGAATGCGAGTTAATCAAAAACCCATTAATTTATGGCAATAATACATAAATTAATTGACATTTTCAACACTGCAAACGTCTTTCTAGCAGTAGCCAAACCATTTTTGTAAAATCCAAAAAAAGCTGGAACTCTGTCACCCTTGTCAAGGGATTCAGAACGTAAATTTAGCAGCACTAAATGCATCACTCTAGCATGCGTCACGCAAGGAGCTACTAGTTTCACACGCGATCTGGGAGGTACAGGGGCTGGCGTGTTCGCGTGATACAGAAAGAAGGCTAGGTATCATTTTAGTTACAAATGGTAGAACTCGAAACATTTTCTTGCACGATTCCCTTTGATTAGGGCGGTTAAGTGTTTTTGATTGCTTTTTTAATTAGAATAGAATAATGTTCTTCATTGGGAATATTTCCGCAGAAGCTATAAGGTCGTCCGTATCATGCGCAGAGGTCAAGATCATGTTGTCAGAAAAGCGCTGCAGCTCCTAGAGAACAAAAAAGATCTGGAAGATCCCTTTTACACCTGGTAAACCAGCATAAAGAACACCCTAAATAAAAATAACATACCCGAATCGACAACCCAAAAAAGAACTTCCTGGCGCAGACGTGTTAGGAGAGCAAACCTTATTTAAAGTGGGAACGCGCAAAGAAAAAGATTTGGAATATTTTTATAAAATGGATACGTCATATTCTTCATCGCTGAGTAAATATAAATTCTCAGAATAGTCCGTTTCAGACCGGATTGTAATGTAACGGGTTTGTAACCCAACTTCTCTTTTGTATGAATTTATTTTATTTTGCCGTAAACTTTTTTCCTTACTTGATCAAAGTCTTAGCTTCCCTCTATCTACTTTCTTCCAATGTTTCCTTTCGTGATTGTTTACATGTCTCATCAGTTTTGGCTTGATTTGAGTTGAATTCTTCTGGGCTCTGGGTGAGCGTGTAACATCATCGACCACGTCGTAGCTTTCCACCAGGTAAAACTGTGGTCTAACTAACGCGATCCCACGATGTCTAAAAATCATACCATTCCATACTCTACAATGACACATCTACTAAATAAATGGTTATGGTACAAAAATATATATGGAAAAAATGTAAAAAAAGTGAAATACAGGCAATAATGGCTTCATCGTAGACGTTGTCAACAACTGTTACAATACGGTACACCAGTGACCGTTAGAAGCGTAAGTTTTTGCAGCATTAATTGACCACCCAACTTCACGCCCGCTTTATTCAGGTATACAAATAACAAAAGTTATCACCAATACCGTTTTCTACCGTCATCCACCTCCCAACAGCTCTTCAAGTTCTTTTTTTTACTGCAATTTTTTAGGTTTTTATGATGATGTCACACTTTTTTGTTAAAACTTTTTGTTGTTTTATAATCTTTTCGGCGCCATTTGGATTAGCATCTTCACAGGTCGCTGACTTGTAATTTTGTTTTTTAGTTTGCTTTGTCCTTGGGTGGTCTAAAATAAAAAAGCTACTGAAAAGCCTATTCTTTTCCTTCCCTATTAACAAATTTTTTAGATATGTACTTTGAATACTCTTGTAATTATTTATTCTTAGTAACAAAATAGGAAAAAAAATGTCTCAAAAAAAACTTTTTATTATTTTGTTACTTTGATCCTTTTTATGCAAGCTTAACATGTCTGCAATTTTTTAATATTATTATTAGAAACTTGAAATTTACAGTCCAAATCCAGATCAAAAGTCCAAAAAAATACTAGAAAATAGTAGTACATATTTAACTTTGATTACTAAAAGGCCTAAGAGGTAATAAAACGTGACCTCTAAATATCATTACCTTATTTATAATATAACAGCGAGTTCTCAAAAATTGTATATTTACAGTTTACCGCTTTTTACGCAGTAGCAACAAATAACCGACTTTCTTTTGTTTCAGGTAATTGGAGAAGTTTTGTTCCCGGCTCTATTATGCTGAGCCTTTTTTACTTTACTTATTCTTTTCTAAAATTCCCTCCCTTCGCTTCCTTAACCGCTCGGTGCTGCCTTTGTTTCCATTCCAAGCTTTTACTTGCTCCATGTTTCTGCGTTTCGGCCTTCGTGCTTCGGGGCACGAAGCTTAGCAGATGTAAGTATGGTAGCGCTTTGTTACAGGTAAGAGATTTTTCATTCTCGAAAATTAGAGTCTAATGCAATGTATGCGACGGATACCAAGTTTCTTTAGCTACGAAATTTAGGCTCCATCGGATGAATCTTATCTCATTGTGACAAAATAATATTACGAATACAAACTTAAAATTGTATAAATGTCTAATTATGAACTAGAGTTTATGAAAAAAAAACCCTATTTAAAAAATAAAAATCGCGTCTAGACAAAAAATGCATTATTCATTCACAAATCGCCGATAATGTTCAAATTCTGTTCACATTCTCTACAAATATGGATAAAACATGAAACTGGCTATCTCATTGGTAGCTATTAGTATGTGGACAGCGCGCAAGCTCTCCAGACAATAGTGGCTTGTGCCGATAATCGCCCGACAAATCGTCCTGACCATAAACATAGTAAAATATCCATTTGGAAGGACAGACATGTAGCAGCGATATTTTTTTATTGAATGACCAAAGAGTGAGAAATGCATAGTTGTTTTACAGACAGAAGTCTCGGAAAATTTAATTTCTAGCTTTACTGTTCTATTGCTGCTACGAAAGGTACTATAAAATGGAACAAGTATCCATCTATTGTATCTATATGAGTCCATGACAGTTCACGATCTTTGTCAGAATATAAAAAGCTCAATATAAAAAGTTCTAAAACAGGAATCCATGCAAGAGACCTTGGAAATCAGCACGTAATTCAAAGCTACTCTGTCAACCGCAACGATATCTTGCTGTCGTATATGGGTATCCACTATTATTAGACAGTGGTCTTGAATATATAATATACCTCCGTCACGTTCCCCTTACTCACGTTTTATATTTTCGCATCGCCAAATACAGATGTTTGCGGCTCCGAAACTGGTCCCGCGAAGGTCGGCCGCTTACACGAAACGAAATAACGCTGGCTGGATACTTAAATATTTATGGATTGCATTTGAGATGTGCTTGTAATTCGTAATATCTTACATTTATATTTTTTTTACTTGTACTATGTGTCTGTTGTGTTGTGTTTTCAAAACCAATAACTCTCAAAACATACGTAATCCGTAGTGTCGGCGACACCACACTGTTACATTGTGATTAGAGCTCTTTTCTATGCGATTTTAAATATAATGTAGGTACTCAGCATTCAGCTATTTATACCCCAATTTATTCGTAGCAGCTAAAGGCCAACTTGATACACCACAAACAAGATTCGTACCATAAAATTATGTACATTTTAACGGCATCGTAGCGTTTTGATATTCAAATCGCTTTGTATGTTCAAAAATTATTCTAAAGCTACAGAAAAGCAAAATTCTTTTTATAATTGTTATTCGTGATATCTAGATCATCCGCGTATTCAAGTTTGATTTAAATTTGTTTGCTGCTAGTACTTTTGGATCTGATCCCCTTGACTAGAAACAAGACCGGCTACAAAAAGAACTGAATGTTCTGTGCTGTGAGTGTGGGAAGTAGGAACCTTCGCACGCTCTTCGAGGAATCAATGTTGCTTCACTAAGTCTTATTACGAACGTTTATTACCTACTCTCTCTATGGTAAATTGCTGAGATATAAAACTGCATGAAAATGGAAAACAATAATGGAAGAAATACATTTATAGTTATCGTATAAATAGTGATAATAATAAAGTCTAGACGGAAACAAAAGCTGTAAATCAAAACAAAAGTCTCAAGATGTTACAGGCAGTCCTGAGAACACAGTAATTAAACGTCTATTGTGGCTGCAAAAAATCCCTTGGTACGTTTCGGCTGTTAATTGGAGTAAGATTTTCCAGCTAGTCGGCTGTAGACAATGAGAGGGAACACTCTAACATTTAGCACAATGCACACGCAACGTGCCACGTGAGAATAACTCGTTTGCGGCAACTTGGCAAGAACGGCTGTGGGAAATGATCTTGGTTGGATAGATCAATTAGGGTCGACGTAGTGCGGTGAAGAACACGCAACTTTTGCTTGCGTCAGATCGTAAAAGTCTCTTTTCGACTCAATTATACTGTATAGCTTTGCTTTTAGTTGGGAAAGATCAAACTTTAGGTATTTTGTTTGTGACTGAAATATTATGATTTGAAACAGATAATGGTTGAAAAAATCAACCGTCGTCGTCACGTATACTTATTTGCCTAAATACTGGTACAAAAACTGTCACAATAGCAGATAATAATGCCGGAATGAGGGCACCGTTATCATATTCATATCACCATTGTTGCGAGGCTGACATGATTACAACGTTTGACGTATTGCTTGCGTGGACCATTGTGAATGCCAATGAATGGTCTTCCCATGGTCATTAGATTTAACCAGTCGTCTACATTTCTACCCGGAAACCTTGAGAGGCTCTTATTCATGTCTCATTTCTGACATTGTATTGATTACTTACTTGTCATCACGTGATAATAATTTTTGCTTTGTATGTTGCGTATTTTTTATTTGCGTACAAAAATCTCACTTTGTTTCTTCTTAAATAACTATACATTTTTCAAACTACAGCGTGTATGTGGTGGTTTAGCGAACTCTGAAATAGCATGATCGACCAGTCAACTAATTTTTTAGCAAATAAAAAAATTGGCTGCAGCAGAAAATTGACATTTTAGTTAGTCGGACAGTTTGTATGGAGAAGTCAAATCTTTTTTCGTTCCCGAGAAAAGTTTTTTTGAGAATGTGGCTCAAAAACCGTTCACAGAACATTTTCTTCCAGTATTGCTAAACTGTCACCTCACCCTTTATAGTCTTCAGTGTCTTAAATTCTGTGTCAAAATGAAATTCAGATTTAGATGTCAAGCTCTGCTGCAAATTCTTTGAATAGCAGCCAGTAGTCCAGAAGCAGCGGTGTTGTCGACAATGGCATGACGTCACGCGCTCTTGACCGCCGATGCAATGCACGCATTGTGATGCCAGTTGCTCGAGACAGGTCTTTTGTTCAAGGCTCCACGATCCGTCTGACGAGTTGTGACTCGAGGAAATTGATTATTCATTAGTTCATTACATTACGATGTTCATACTGATATCATCATGAGCATGTGTCGTGTTTTCGTTTGGTTTTGTACAGGTTAGTGTTTTAAAAGAAGGCAGCATTCAGATGCCTCAAGGCTAGTTCTTCGATTTTAAAAGTTCTTTTTAAAGGCGTCGTGGGCCGATTTTAAAAGTTCTTTTTAAAGGCGTATGTTTGTTGTAAATGATTCTTTTTTTTTTGCTCAGAAAACTTTCAATATTGGTCAATTTTGACACCTTCAGTTTAACAAAATATCCAATTGATTTCAATTAGCATTTCCCCCTTATATTATAAAATTATGTGCCTAGTATTATGTAATCTTGTGCTTGCGCTTTAGTACAAATAAAGCATCCCATTTGCTTGACTTTCGAATCGAGCCGTGTGTTGTTATAGTCTGAATTATATTTAGAGCACGGATGAATGAAACAAGCATATAAATACGCAACGAAATACTCTACGACTATAATAATACGGGATTATGAGGCAACATTATTGGCATAGCACTGACCAAAGACAATGGAGATTCTATAATTTAATAAGTATTCTATTCTAGTTGGGGCATGGCTTACGATGAAAATAGATGCGTTTTCCTAGCAGTCATTATGACGTCATTGCACTCTACTATAGGCCTTGACACCTCACTTGACAACACAGACTAAACAGCACAAGACAGACACGTTCACCTAACGAACATGACAGATGTTTTAAACTTCAAAAAATAAAAAGCTAAGACGTGCTCTCAGTATTAAAGTAATCATCAGTCATAAAAAGTGTACCTAATGTTTCTTTGTAAAGTGTGACATTAAAGTCGTGTAAAATTGGTTGACATCTGTTTCTGACGTCACTTCGCGTATGGAACGTGAACGCGTTATTATTAAACAAGAAGTTCTGTATTTACAAAATAAATCTAATGCACTGGCGGCAAATGTGATTCTGACTCAAGAATTTACTTCTCGGATCAAAAAACGTCAAATAAAAGAAGGATTATAAAAACAACACAGAGTCACTTTTTGGCGGAGTTAGTTCAAAGTTCAAAATGTGTTTATTTGAAGTAAGATTTTACAAATCACTTTTCGACGTCGAGGAGAGTTCACGATTCAGCTGTCTTCTGTGGAGAAGAACTTTCCGGAAGAAACTTCACAGGCGTTGCATCTTTTCAAAATATTTTTACATAATTACTATTTTATACAATTTGATTAATATAACAAAGAGTGCAAACGAAATATGCAATAAGAGGAAGGCAACCAGTCAAAGAAGAAAAACTAAATTATATAACCAATAAAACAACCGGCAATCGACTAGAAAGAGATAGTAAGTAGATAGAGTTAGTAAGAAAATTCGTACTACATAAAGTTAAAATTTTGAATCGCGTTTGTAGGCATAATGAACACGAAGCCCCGTGCTCAAGATCAGCTGCTCCCCAAATAACTTTAAATGTCGCTAATTGCGCAATGGACGAGCTGACACGCTCGCACCGCAAATGTCAAGGTGATGACAAATGTTATAATTAGGACTATCAATGTACTATCTTAATTGCACATTTTATGGCCAGTAAACAATGTTTATAATCCTTGTTTGTCTGTGTTGTTTGTATTTGCAAAAGCATGCCTCAGTCTTTGTAAAAAAAATAAAATAAAATAAAATAAGTTTTTATGTCTTAAATTACTAGTGAGATGGGGTCTCCATTTAAGCAAACATTGCCTGTGTTTGGAGGCCCCGCTCTTCCTTAACAATAAATGGGATATGTTATACAGCTAATGGAGTACTTTTAAATTATTTTCTTCTGTGCTTTTACTACAATTTATAGCAATTTATTAAAAATAGGAAAGGAAGTGGAAAAAGAAATGACGTGCAAAGACACTAAAAATCTAAGATTTAAAAGTGTACGTTTAGATAGTGAGTGTATCTATTTATTTATGTTACTGGGTTTATGTGTGTGTGTTGTGTGTGTGTGCGTGTGTGTGTGTGTATGTGTGTATGTTGTAATATGTATTAAGTTTAAAAAATATAACCCCCGCCGCAAAACCGTTACTTAAAAACTGTTAAAAGAGCTAATAATCTTCGAATGGCTGAAGATATTTTCTTGGATTATACCTAAGAACACTCTCGATTGTGTTTGACACTTTGCGAACAAAAAAACCAGATCAAAATCGGTGCATTCGTTTAGTTTAGGAGCTATGATGCCATAGTCAGCGGCGGCGCCCCGCAGCTCCGCCCGCACTAACATTTTCCCCGTGGGAATGAGGGATTTTCCAGTGGTAAAAGGTAGCTTATGTGTTATTCTGATGTATAAGCTATATTATTGTAAAGTTTCATTAAAATCTACTCGGTAGTTTTGGCGTGAAAGAGTAACAAACATCCATCCATTACACATCCATCGTCACAAAGTTGTAGGATGTTCAAGAACTACGATAAGAATAATAAACACGTTACATGCATGTGATGAACATCTCAAATAATCTCAATAGGTGTATGTATAGGTACATAATATATCGTCTGTACTGTAGTATCAGTGATGAATCTTCTTTCTAGAACGTCAGCTTCACTATCATCAACTTTGCTTTCGCAATAGTCATTGTTGGCAACTCATTAGTACATAATTATACAATCATAATTAATGTGACAATATTTGCTATCGGCGGGTTAGTACTATTATTTTCTTCTGTGCTATCGGTTTGTTTATATTTACAACTTGAACCAACGCTTATTTTTGCAATAGTCGTATCTATCGTACAATTTTATGCTTTGTATATTATTTCAAATTTGGGACTATATAATATATTTTGTATTTATGTAAGTATGTAAAAAACAATGTTTAAATACCTAGATACAATAATCAAAACATTTATCGTTTGCACAGTTTAATTAGTTTATGATGTACATTGTATCTGATAAAAATCTTCACTCCTCCATTACGTGTAAAGTGCACGTGTAACGTGTAGATATCGACAAAGAAAAATATATAAATCTTTCTAAATATAGATGTATGACTTCATTATTAAATTAGGTAAAATTAGGGTTGCCATACGTCCGGCTATTTTGTCCGGTATTATAATTTATTTTCTGGCATGTGTGGGAAAATCTAATCCGTTCGCTATTTCCATAAATAATTAAAGCTTAGAAATGAAAAATTTAACAAATTAAATACATTATAATAAAAGTAGGTACGTTGTTATGTTCGCATGCCTGTCGTATGGGTTTTAAAGGTTAACTTATCTCACGAGACCTGGTGTCCGAATGTCCAAAAAATATTTTAAAAATCAGGATTTTAAGATATTTTTGGTCGATTTTAGGGTTACCAAACGCTAGATAGAGCTAAGGCACTCAAAACGATTGACGCAAGTTGATTTATCTTATCCATATCAGTATTGATTTGTTTCAGTTGAGCACTGTCACTGCTGATACCCATTGATTTTATCTACCTACCCATTATTATCAGTCCTTATACTGAAACTTGATATGCAACAGGGATAATCACAATCATATCGCACATCATACGATGTCGAATGGTACGTTCCGAGATTACGAAATAAGTATTTATTAAGATGGATGGATAATTTTAATTAAGTAGTGATATTTTTATACATCCGTTTGGATTTCAAGAGTTTTGTCTAAAGCGCAAACCGAATCCAATTTATTGGAGTAGTTTTAGTGTGGAAACTATAAGAAACATACAGACAAAAATATGTATAGATTTGATTAAAACATGAATTTATTTGTTGGATGAAACACATGATTTCGAAATAGCCGTTGAAAATGGCTGCCGATTAAGTGAAGGTGTCCGTAGCCGTAACTAAACAAACAACTGATACACAGATAGTACTATCACTCCTAGACTTGATAGTGACAGTGATAGGATGCATTTACTTATCGCTCGTGTAACGTTCGACAATTCTAGACTACTTAACATAACTGTCAAGATTTTCTTTGTGAGCAGGTAATATTTTTGCCACGATATCTATTTTGTTAGCGCAATTCTGCAAAACAAACTTATCATTCTTCTTCATCTAAGTACCTACATATGCTTTTTGTATGATTATACTATAGCCAAATTTTTTCGATCAATATACTAAAGATCATAATAAAGTATTTATTATGTATTTTTTTTAGGGTTCCGTAGCCAAATGGCAAAAAACGGAACCCTTATAGATTCGTCATGTCTGTCTGTCTGTCTGTCTGTCCGTCCGTCCGTATGTCACAGCCACTTTATTCCGAAACTATAATACCTATACTGTTGAAACTTGGTAAGTAGATGTATTCTGTGAACCGCATTAAGATTTTCTAACAAAAATAGAAAAAAAAACATAAATTTAGGGGGTCCCCATACAAAGAACTGAAACTAAAAAAAAATTTTTTCATCAAACCTATACGTGTGGGGTATCTATGGATAGGTCTTCAAAAATGATATTTAGGTTTCTAATAAAAAAAAATTCTAAACTGAATAGTTTGCGCGAGAGACGCTTCCAAAGTGGAAAACTGTGTGTCCCCCCCCCTCTAACTTCTAAAATTAGAGAATGATAAAACTAAAAAAAATATATGATGTGCATTACCATGAAAACTTCCAACGAAAATTGGTTTGAACGAGATCTAGTACGTAGTTTTTTTTAATACGTCATAAATCGTAAACCGCAATTTACCTTTCACTATTATTAAAACATCGATCAAAGTCACAACGAACTACAAAAACTTTTATATTAAGTTACTGGTTGCTACGGAACCCTTCATGGGCGATTCCGACTCGCACTTGGCCGCTTTTTTAATCCTTGTTTACGAGTGATAAACGGTTTTGCTGTAATTAATTATTGCTCATTTAAAGTTATCTCTTTTCTCATTTTTATGACTATCTTCTTTACCTTTTTCTACCACTCTTTACCTTTTGATATCATTTTTATCTATCCCACAGAAAAAAAATCTATTTTCTTCCTTGCAGTTTACCTAAGTAGTTTCCACTCCAAGAATAGTTAAAGAAGAAGAAACTTAAGTTATTAATTTAGTATCTTTGATGTTTGTTTACTACTGTACTCTGCTGCCCCATTTAAAAACCAAAAATAATTACCCTTATTTGCTTGTGTGCTTCAGATAGACAAATAAGGGTATTTTTTTCTGTTAGACCTTTTCGCCGAATGGTATTTTTAATTTAGACGGTGGGGCAACGGCAGTACTATTACATTACGTTGCTCTATGGTTCATATATTTTTTATCACCTACAACTCTACATTTTTCGGTATGAAGTACCGGAAAGTGGTCGTCGACGAAGAGGCAGGCCTCGTAGACGTTGACGTGACGACTTGGACGCGTATAACAGAGATTGGTGCACAGATGCTCTTGACCGCGACTCATGACGTAACAGAGGGGAGGCCTTCGCCCAGCACTGGGACACGAAATAGGCTATCAAAACAACTTAACTCTACTACTAAACACTAAGTAAAATCATGGTTACTGTCCCCATGGAAGTATACATTTGGGAAAATATCATTATTTTACGGGTGTGCTTCGTAATCCGCTATTATTTCCAAATTATGACAGACGATCTAGAAGTGGTATCATCTAATTGTTTACCTCGTTATCATTGTTTTACGGTATTGGCATGTCGTGACATAATAAGGCCGTCTCTAAATTTGTCCGTCATGTTGTGTTCTATCATGACGGCTACTGACGTCATGATCATTAGGACAATCAAAATCTCATTATGGAAGACCGTTTATAATGCGACTCGTTTTAACTGTTATCTTGATTATATTGTTATGTATTTACATGTTTGATATATTTAAAACGTCACCCGCAAATTGTTTTACTCGTTTTAAGCGGATCCAATGTAGTCTGGTAAATTATTTTTGGGTGAATAGCTTTCGAAAACTGTGTTGTTCAATATATTGCAATACTTCTGCAAGTCGTTTAGAAGCTGTATCATTTATGTCGTTTTTATTGGCGAGTTAATTAATAATTTTAAGCATTTTATTTTCCAAACTTAATCAATTATTTTGTCTTTTTCTGTAAAATTACTTATTGTTGTACAATTTTTGTAAGATGACCTCAATCATAATCATAATGTTCTTGTTATTTCTATTTTAATATGGTCTTGTTGTTTTAAAATATAGACAACAATATCTATAAATAACGTACCTATTTACATTACATTATTTTCCCTAATTAAAAATATAAGAATTCTTAATTGCTCAAAACTGATATCATGTTTTTGTTTCATTCTGTAGAGATAAACAACCGCTTGGTTGGTGACATAGTAAATAATTGATTATACATTCCTTTTAGTTCATTTGTTGTTATGTGATAGATAACTGATAAATTGCGTACAGACAGAGATGTACACTAAACAACAGCGTGGAGATAAAGCGTGACATGAGGCAAAAATACTCACAACACAACAGGAGATACGTTAATAGTCTGGCCCGGGGTCAGCTTGCTTGATAGTACATGTTAGTAAACAATGAGCTGACTTGTGATAGGCGATAGCACAAGCACGAAAAGGCCATGATTCTGAAACAAATTAAGAATAGAATAGAATAGAATAGAATATACTTTTATTGCACACCAGTAGTAAAATTAAAACAATACTGTTACAACAACATACGTGTACAAATAGGCGGCCTTATTGCTAAAGTAGCAATTTCTACCAGGCAACCCATGGTAAAGGAGAGGCGCAACGATAAGTAACGATGAGTAACGAAGAGTAAGTATGATTAAGCTGATTCAACAGTCTTTTCAGAACGTTTATATTCGCCTTTAGAATTGGTTTAGTAGATTGGCTTTGGAAACTTTAACAGGCTTTCGAATTTGAAGCGTATTTTTACAGTGAAAGAACTTTTACCTACTACGCTAATGCGAAGAAATTTGTAGCTAAAATCGAAGGCATTTTCGTGATATCAGTGAATAATAATTGTCGTCCGTCTGATACATTATAGTACGCAGTAGCAGTACGCAGTAATATTGTATGAACAAAACAATTACATTCGATTACGTAACTAAGTATAAAGTTCCGTTTTATGCTTTCTAGGATCAAGGCCATGACAAAGTATTTAATTTTTTAATTGTACACGAATTCTAACGCCGAAATGTACTGCACCAAATTGGATAATTCTTTTTTTGTCTTATCATATCAGTGATTTTCAGGACACAGCTTTTAGGAAGTTTTTGCAGTAGGGAAACACCTCATTCCCATGGGATAAAATAATGATGGATGCAAAGCTAGGAATTAAAACCAATACTGTCGTTGTCCATCTGTAGGTACATTGAGGGTAAAGGTAGCCTACACAAGAGTACTACTATTATTTATTCTGTGTTTCGTTTGCAATTCAAAGAGTAAACATTTCCATTTCCGCATCGGAACAGTATCAAGCAAGTCAAGTATTTATCATTACTACATAAATAGCGAAGGCCTTGAGATTACATAATAGTTGCACAGAACCAGTTGGTACACTGTGTATTATAATGTATGTATGTATGATATGTACGTGCACTATGTATTAGAGGTAGGTATGTTTGTATGTGGTATCCTTATCATATCACGCCTCGTCCGATGCGATATGAAACGAATTTATACTAATACGTTTTATAAAAAATATAATGTAGTTACAGTTGTGGGAGAATATTTGTATTGTATTGAGATTCTCCCGCCTCCTAAGCTCTATTAGACCAACTTGACCAATCATCATCATTCATCATTAACACCTCATATATGTCCCCACCGAGGGGCTCGAGCTTACCCTGAAATCAGGGTGAATAGGCCTCAGTCGGCGAAGTAACTTGACCAGTAACAAAATAAAATGCAAAATTGGCAATACCATGGGAAAATAATGAAAAAAAACCCGCGTTCACATGTAAACAACCTGCGTGGAAAAACGCCCCCGTCACATTACGAATGTTCCCGGTTCAAACCCCGGTGGGACACTTCGAGGCTTTCGCCAGTTTGGTTAGGTTAGGACATTGTAGGCTGAATAAAAAATAAAAAAACAACACCACCACCGTCACCTGATTGGCCAAAAAGAAAGATGACTCCGTGCTTCGGAACGTTGTTGCGTTGTGGTAACAAACAAGAACGACCTTTTTTTTAATTGACCTATGCTTGTGTCGAAAAAGTACGACCTATGATGCTTCACCGGACTTGAAGAATGACACGCAGTTAATAAGCAAAGTTATTTTAAGATTAATTATTGACTTTAATTATTTTATTGTGATAGGTACCTCTGTCCCGGTTGAGGAGATTACGATCTAGGGGACAAAGAGATATGACTTTTTAATTATGTAATTATTATTAATCGACCTCTACAGTTTTATTATGTAGATATCTCGAAAACTTGAAGACATCGGAATTACAAAACATTTTCAATCGCGTCTGATAAAGTCACCCTATAATTAATTAGGCTCGAGCCCCTCTGTGAGGCCGTGTGATAGTCACATAATCTAAATCCTGTATTTGTGGAAAGTTCCAGCTCAATGGAGTGATAAGCTTATCGCAGGAACCACGCCAACGCTCCGTGGTGGTTGTTATCCTAGTAGTACCACGTAGTACACTGTACCTACTATAGGTAGGTACATAATAGCGTTGCCAGGCGTCCGGATAAAGATAAAGGTAAAGCCGGACATAGTTAGGCTTTTTGATTGCCTCTCCGGCCAAAAATGGGCCAAAACAGCATTATTAATATAAAGACACCATGGTCTAAGAAAACAAGGTCTAAACGTTAGACCACGTGATTGACACAAGCCTACATCATTTTGCGCTGTTCAGCCTTGTTTTCTTAGACCATGCTGAGACACAATAATGTAGGGTGTCCGGCCTTTCTATCCAAATGTTCGGTCAAACTGGCTGATCTGTCCGGCTATTACGTTTCACGACCTGGCAACCCTAGGTACATACATAATATTATGTGGTATACAGTATAGCCAGTGTTATAAATGTACTTATTTTACAACTTACTTTTTTTTCCATATTATGTTTCCGAAACGAACCCGCTTAAGATATTCGGACTGCTGTAACTGTTCATTTCATTTTATATCCGTGCTTACGGTTCATACTCGATAACGCGCGCTCTATGCCTTCCACATTTTTTTTTATTTATACTCGATCGTAGTACCTTTTCGACACCAGCATACGGCAATTAAAAAAAGAAAAAGAAAACTAGCGGCAAACACATAATTGTTTTACAAACTTGTTTTTGCGTACCTACGCATTCACAATTATGTGGAAAGTAATGTTGAATACCTAAATTAATTGAGGATCTTTATCATTTTCGTTTTTGTATTTTTATGTTTTTTATTTGAATAAAGTTTTAGGTTATAGATTTAGGTATCTTATCAATCAATTCCGGACAAAGGCCTTCCCCAAATATTTCTAACAACAACGATAAGTTCTGCTCAGAATGAATGCTGATAAAAAAATATATGTATTATGTAAATTAAAAACAACGGGCTGCTTAGTTAGGTACCGAAAGCAGTCACCCTGTCTGTTCGAACTTTTCCTATCGGTTTCAATTTCACTGAGTAGTGATTTTGCTTTTTTGATTAAACTAAATGTGTTCGTCTTTATGTTTAAAAGACGACGTCTTTCGTTTTATTTTCTCTTCTGTAACACTTCATTCTAATATAATTCTGGGGTATTTAGAACGTGACATATCAGCAAATTCATTTTGTAGTACCTACAAAGATGGTTTTGCTTCTGTTTCTGTTGCTCTATTGCTTTTTGGGTTTTTGTGTTTATTTGTAAAATCGTACAATACCTACCTAGTTCAATATTAATTTATAGAAATAATATTTAATTTATAATATCACAACAAAAATTACATACGACATTGGGATGAAAAATAAAAATAATAATAAAAAAATTTCACAACATCACATGCTGCGACAGACAACGTTGCCAGACCGCACCGCACCGCACGCACACCCAGACGCGACGTGAACGCGACTTACGGACGCGTCCGACGTTGCCAGCTCTCCGTGTATATTGCGACGCGACCGACAGTTGGCCAGGCGCGCCCGTCAGACAAACGTTGTAATTTGTAAACACGCAGTAAAATATTCGAACAAACAGATCGACACACGCCTCAGTGTCTTAGGCTTTAAACACCAAGTGACATTATCAAGCACGTTCCATTTTGCCTTTATTATGGACGTGCGCAAGCTGATAGAATGTGTACGCACATTCGAGTGCCTGTTCGACTTCAATGACCCTGAATATAAGAAGAGAAGCGCGAAAGTGGCCGCCTGGAAAAAGGTCGGTGAACAGATGCAGACAACGGGTATGTATATATACTTATATAGGTTTGTATTTAGTTCAGCTATCAAGTTTCGAATCCTGGTGTAGCATTTGCTGTACAAATGACACTTTAGACACATTCTCCTGTTCAGTTAGCACATTGCAGGCTGTATCACCTGATTGTCCGAAAAGAAAGATAATAATGTTTCGTAATGCCGTAGTTATATGGCTAAAACGTTAGGTGGCTCAATAACTCTGACGACAAGGTTTGTAAGCTGAAACTAGTAATAGGAAGCAGCGTTCTTCTGTAGATATATCCGAAATCTACTTGAATCCCCAAATCCCCAAAAGAAGTCAGCTCAGTCGATGTTTTGTTTTAGGTGGCTTATGCAAGATTGAATGGAACAAACTTCGGAACGCATATCTGCACGCAATAATAAGGAGAAAGAACAATGACAGAACATTTCCCGAGTGGAAGTACGAGCAAGAAATGTCCTTCTTGCTACCATTTATAGTTTTTAAGCAAAAAGGTCAGTCCACTACAGCAGATGACTCCAACCCCAGCGACTGCACAGACGATAATTCTTCAACTAATCTTAATGGAAATAAAGATGCCTACGATGAAGTAGACATAGAAATGTCAGACAACGATCCCCTGTTCACAAAACAGGAATATGTTGAAGTCGAGACCAATTCTCAAGTTGGCTCTGAAGATGAAAGCTTAGTATCAGACAAGATAGCCCTTTCAGTATTGCGATACATAAACGAATCAAAGGAAATGGACGCAATGGACGCGTTTTTTTTAAACATGGCAGCAACAGTCAAGAGGTTTCCGATACTAGAGCAAATTCGATTGAAAGCTAAAATTTTCGAAATAGTAAATAATGCTGAGTTAGAATATTATTCTAGTATTCATGGAAATGGATCTTACAATTTAAAAGAGTGATGTATACTTGATTAAAACAAGAATGTTTATAACAGATATGCCGCGTATGATACTTTGTTGGTCGTGTTTTGATTTTATAATTGTATCATTTTGGTTAATAAATTGATTCGGCTTAATATAGTTTTTTCTTTGCAATATTAATTAGTTCTTTCATTCCTACAATCCAATATTTGATCATAATTAGGTACAGAAGCCAGTACATGCGGTGGGACATTTGCTTGTACTACGAAATTATCCCCTACCGCCTACGGAATACGGGCGCTTTCATGGTCTAGCCGCATGTGCTGGCTACGGTATTATATTTTCCTTACGTATACAATTGTGAACTTACAACGACATTTGACATCGACTATAAATAACAATGGTGTATATTTTCCTTTATATAAGATTAATTAATTCTAAATAGGTTATCAGACATGTTAGTAAAGCTACAAATAATAATGGTAGGTAAGTCGAAACTTCCTCTTATACCACATAGTAGCGATTACGATTATAAAACCTGTAGAAACTGAATAAACAGCTCAATTCCTCTCCACATCCTATTCAACCTTCAAATGCATATAAAATTCAAGTGCAAGGCTGATACGTATATTGAGCACGCGTATGCAGCTCTGCAACTGGAGAACTTGCCCTTGAATTTCACAACAACTGATAATCGCATATAAATATGTAGCTGTTACATAAACATATGGTTGGGTAACTGCAATCATTTGCACTGCTCAAGTACCGGTGATATGCCAGAGACTAACCGATCATCGATAGGTTTTATATGATTATTATGTTAATCATCGATTCAGATCAGACGTAAACAACTATCAGGTCCTACCGGTTCATAGTTTTACCGGTTTTCATCGATATCTTGTTTATTGGTAGGTATAAAATTTTCCATTGCTATTTTGATCAAGAAACATTTTGTCTAGAATAGATCGTTATGTCGTATTTCTTCTTTCTGTAGTATTATTTGGATTCTAAAGAAGTAAATTATTTTTAATTTTAATAAGAATTGAAACATACATAAAATATAAAATAAATAACTTTTCATTTACAGTATCATGTTTTTGGCACCATATCAACCATATCCAAAGTCTGAATTTAAAATTTCACTTCTCTGAAACCTACCTATTAAGCTGTGTGCGACTCTGAATTTATTTTTAAAATGTTATGATTCTTGGCCAATATCAACAGAATGCGATAAACGATAGATCGATAGACATGGCGTTATCTGTCTGTCAATAGACACATCCTTCGCGGTGACAGTTGACATAAGATACCGTATCGCCAGTTATTGGAAATACGGTCTTTGGCGTCCCAACGTCTCTAGTTGTGTAACGAACGATGTCTTATCAGCTAAGTGTCAATGTAAATATTACATGATCCTTAAATATGTTTCTTCGATTACATATTTACTTATAACCAGTGCAGTGCGAAGCTTGTTGGTGGCGTAGTTACAGATTAATATTTATTCCTACTACTACGATGACATACTCAAATGCAACTTATTTATAAGAATACTAATTTTATATGAGAGAGAAATAAATATTATTTACTTACCGTTACCCACTATGTAAAAATTTATTTTATTTGTCAAATTAATTATGGGAAGTGGGCCGATGTGCGTTACTTGTTATTGCAAGAAGGATAGGATCGAATCTGATCCAAAAGAGTATGCATATAATGTACTGTAGGCAGTATATGCGGCTGGACTTATTGACCTTGAGATCGCCGTTATTCCATAGCATTAGAAGCGAATTTTGTAGAGCGAGTGTCCAGCCGCATGTGCTGGCTACTGTACATACCTTAAAATTAAATACATAAAGTTTTATAAAGTTAAAATACCTACACAACAAAGCCTCTCAAATGTAGGTTATCATAAAATAACACCACGTGTAAGGAAAAATATGATATTTTCGAGCGACGCAATCTCACAAACACCGCTGAATAGCCGATAACAATGATGGATTAAATTAACGTGTTTTGAAATACATTTCTTCAATCTACATTCCAAAAAAATATATCACGAAAATCCTGAAAGGGGTATTTGTTTAATTTCTTTACCGTCAGTAATATTTTTTGTTTAAGCTGGGTATGGCAGAAAAAACATGAAAGTAGAATATGTGCTGTAGAAATGAGAGCATTGAGATTGAGAGGTATGATTGGCGTAAAACTGTGTGATAGGATTAGTAACAGTGTGATAAGGGAGAAATGTGGAGTAAAAAAAGATGTTGTGACGAGAATTGAGAAAAGGATGCTAAATTGGTTAGGTCATGTGGAGAGAATGAGTGAAGAGAGATTGACTAAACAGATTTATAAGGCGAGAGTGGAAGGAAGCGTTGGAAGGGGAAGACCAAGACGAACGTTCCAAAATCAAATCGGGGACGTTCTGACAAAAGGTCGGGTCAAGAGTACCTACTCAAAACCGACGAGCATGCATGAAGAGATTAATGAATGTGGATGAAGCGATAGAAGTTTGAATCGTAGCAAGTGGAAGAAAGTGGTCTCTGCCTACCCCTCCGGGAAAGAGGCGTGACTTTATGTATGTATGTATGTAATATTTTTTGTTCTTTTTCCTCAGTGTTTAGGAGAAAACCGAAGCTTTGATTCTATTTTACTACAATAAGCTTATAAAAAAACATATACAGGAGAGATACGACTTTTATTTACCATAGAGAAAACTTTTCTCGGAAAATGCACGTTCGCTTAAACTTCAAAAAGATAATGAGTTCTACAGCAATAATAAACATCATCAATAATTTTACATCCATCATTTGTAAAGAATTTTGGGTCCTTCCAATAGCCAGGTTTTTTTAAAACATTTTACAACTTACATATTCCGATTTTAATACTTACGTGAGACTTGACAAACACGAGTAAGTCTAGATGTGAGTAAGATGATGCCTGGAATATTTAAGGAGGTTATTGAATAAGAGTCTGCTCAGCATGTACGTGCCTACTTCGCAATTGCAGTTGCTATTAATAATAATGGCGATCAAGTCAACGACCGGGTCAAACAATGCTGAGATACTTGATGACCTCACTGTAAACATGATGCCTTGAGTCATTTCATAGGTTGATGAGCTACCATTTCTCGGTATAGTGCTCTAAACGAAAGAACCTTTTATGATCATCGTCTGTTCGAAAGTATACATAACTAATGCCGCAATAGTGAATAATTTACATGAAAATGATTTTGTTTGTGTGTCATATTCAGTAGGTATGAGTTTTGAAATAATTAGTTCTGATTCGTGGAGTATAGTCTCAAATTTAAATATTTTTTTAAGATTTGCTGTAGCGGACGGACGAATGAAATTCCGGCCACCTAATTCCCCCGCATGCCTGAATAACGCATTAATTTTATCTGCCTGAAACACAGGATCTTTCCTAGTTCAAGCATATTTTATAATAAATGTTTTAGGTTATAAATGTAATATTGTATTCTGACCTTTGTTTTAAATAAATAAATAGGTCATCTCCAAAAAAACCAGACGTAAAGCAACCCTAATCATAAATCTCTATACTATATTTATACAATTTAGGGCACAAAATATAAAGAAAGACCCGCCGTCTGTCAAGGTTTTGACGAAGTATCAATAGAATAGACGCCCTTCCTGATAATGTATCAGATTATTAGGAACCGATTACTTACACGTGTGCTACATCGATTTCTCTGAATTTCACCGCACTGCCGCCTTCTAATCTTAACAAAGTGTGTTCTCAGTACAAAATTGTAAATATTGTAAGTGGGACAAATATTTACTTTTGGTGAAGGTCAAAATCGTGCAAAATATAAACATAAAATTCTTTTTAAGATTTAACTAACATCCTATTACGATTCATTATTGTAATTTGGTATAATATTCTTTAAAAAGTAGATGTTTTTTGGGAGGATTTTTATGTAACTTTTATGTAAATAATTGCTTTACAATTAAGATTTTAATTTTTTGAGAGGCCCCTGTTGTCAGTTACCTGGGTTAAGTGCTGTTCTAAAAAAATGTGTTTTATTACAGACAATTATATAATACAAATATTTTAGTATTAACTTATAAGTGCTTAAAAATGGTATATTTATATTTGTAGCAGTAGTGAGAAACATTGCAGAAAAATACAAAAATTATTTGGCTGGTTCTAAAAAT
The DNA here is from genome assembly GCA_948473455.1 of Teleiodes luculella. NCBI lineage: Eukaryota > Metazoa > Arthropoda > Insecta > Lepidoptera > Gelechiidae > Teleiodes > Teleiodes luculella. The sequence continues at coordinate 14,520,967 of OX419596.1, forward strand.
AGTTATAATAAATTATGGTTCTAAAAAGCCTTACAATGTCAATTTACTATTTTTATTATATATTTTTTGTGTTGTGATGAAATAATTTATTACGTGATTTTTCTATGCAAATTATATTTATTTTCTTCGAATAATAAACTGCGCACTTATAATATTAGTGTAGGTATAATGAACACCATTTAATACATTATTTTCCTGTAATGCAGTCATCCTAGTTTCTAACTAGTTTGGTTAGCCGTTAGCAAAACAGGTAAACCGCACGTTGCAGTAATGACCACTTAAAATTATGTTTTCAGTATATAAAACGAATAATAATTTATATAATCGTGAATCTGCGTGCTAACTAATGTTATGGAAAAAATATTATTTATTTTAATTTGTTATCGTACTACCTAATGCCATACTGAGTTAAATGCGCACTTGTTTGTCGAACTAAATGTCCTTAACATTGCTCGATGCGAAATTATTTATTAACGAATCCTTCTGTTGTGAATGAACGTAAGTAGGTTAATCGTACTAATATTATAAACGCGAAAGTTTGTGAGAATGGATGTATGGATATAATATAGGTATGTTTGTTACTATTTCACGCCAAAACTACTTAATGGATTTTAATGAAACTTTACATGTATCGGAATAACACAACGGCTACCTTTTACCGCGGGAAAACCCCTCATTCCCACAGGAACAGCTGTTAACGCGAGCGGAGCCACGGCGGGAAGCTACTATAAATCCATGAAGTGACATGAGATTTTTTCACATTTTAAGTATCAAAGTGCTGTTAAAATAGAAACTGGAATATAGATTATATGGACCCTGAATTTGTAGAAATATAAATTAAGGGCTACGTAAGCTACTTTTTACTGTGGGAAAAATAATTATTTTAAACCCAACGACAACTTATATAACAAACAAACTGCGTTATCGAACGAGTGTACGATGATTTACGATGTAAAACAGTTGCATGGAAGAGATTGTTCCCCAAGTTATAAGACCGTCTGTTGACTTATCTCTAATTGAAATTATTTATTTTCCTGCAGGTTTTACAACTTGTCGGTCAATGAAGTACCTATATTGACGACCCCGTAGCCTAGTTGGTAGTACGTCTGCCTACTGAGCACAGGGTCGCGGGTTCGAAACCCGCCCAGGGCAAACATTCGTGTGATGAGCACTTGTGTTTGCCTTGTGTCTGGATGTTGTATATTCATATATGTATGTATATCAGCTGTCTTGACACCCATAGTACAGGCTCTGCCTAGTTTGGGGTCAGATGGCCGTGTGTGAGTTGTCCCACATATTATTATTATATTATATGTATTATTATATTTGTACTATAATTATAATTAATATACAGGCATCGGTTGCATAGAAACGAGCCGGTCATCATTAAAAGGCCGTATCACCCGGTTCGCCGGATCAATACGCTCCAGACCGGAGCCGACGACCGCTGCGAAGGTCCTTGGCCCACTTGCACCCCTCCGGGCAAACCCATAGGTTAGGGGGGTTAGGGGGGTTTGAATTGAAAGAATTGGAATTTAAAAAAAATTTAAAGCCTGTGTTAATACCATTTACTCAAATCCATTAAAAGGGTTGCCCACTCCACTCGCCTAAACAAACACATAAGCCTTGATAAAACAAAGTACCTACCCTCATTCCCTATTCGCTAAAGATGCAGCCGGGATTGAGGTATGTGTATCAACAGGTAGAGGCCGGGGAAGTAGGCAACCGGGCCAAGGATTTTGACTGGAGGCCCGGCCGGGACAACCACTTCGCATTTTTTGTAGCGAAATTAATTAAAGCAAAAGCTTTCGAAAAGATGTTGTTGAGTTGACACCCGATCGGAACTTTCATAAACGTATTCATAGTAATATTACAGGAAAGATTTGTATTTATGTGTGTGTGTGTGTGTACAACAAAAAAACTACTGTGCCGATTTCAAAAATTATTTCACCATTAGATAGCTACATTCACCCTGAGTAACGTAGGCTACCTTTTACCGCGTGAAAATGCCTCATTCCCACGGGAAAAACTGTTAACGCGGGCGGAGCCGCGGCGGAAAGCTAGTTGTGAAATGTTGTTGAGTTCAGAGAACTACTTTTAACTGGTGTTAACTGACTTAATATTAAAACTAATTGATTTTTGATATCGTCTATACCTACGTAATGCAATCTTAATGAAATTGATAATCTATAATATTATACGAGTATATCTCAAGTGTACCTACTGACTGAGTCCGGTGAAGCTAGATACGTCGATTTGAGTCACAAGTGTAGGTCCATTAATAAAAGACGCTCTTTATTGAGTCAATTTGCATCTTATTTATGTATATCGACTGTCAACGTAAGCAAAACCTAGTCAGTTACAGGGCGGTCAGTTATTTGATAGGTAAGTTGTAATAAAATCATATTTTCAGTCAGCACTTCAATGAGGAAACGAACCATTAAATTTTTAGGTACATTTTGTATTTTAATATCATAATCTGTTTTGCGGAAAATTTCGAGGTCATGAGTTGAGGTGCAATCGAGACTAAAAATACGATTATTTTAATATGAATACCAAACCTAGAAAATAAAATAGAATAATTAAACAAAAATAAAACCTGTATGGTATTCACGCCCCCAAAGTGACATTTAATGCAAATAAAATATTTAAATTTGTAGAAGTTTGAATTAGAAAAAGTGAATGTGTTCATTACAAAACCTATCATGTTATATAATAACACAATTTATCATCGTCATCATCACTCTCAGCTGAAAGACGTCCACTGCTGAACAAAGGCCTCCTCCAAAGATCCGCACAAAGCAGTAATCCTACTAATATTATAAACGCGAAAGTTTGTGAGTATGGATGTATGTTTGTTACTCGGTCACGCAAAAACTATTGAATGGATTTTAGTGAAACATTGCAATAATATAGCTTATACATCAAAATAACATATAGGCTACCTTTTACCGTAGGGAAATTCCTCATACCTACGGGAAAAAAATTTAGCGCGGGACGGAAAACTAGTACAGAATAATAGTACTAATAATAAACAAGCTATAAATTTAAAAATTCCTGCTCATTTGTAATATAAATACCAATATAAAACAGCAACAGATGACTCCTGCCCGTATCCGCAACGTAAAAACCTAAAGGTTCGAGATCAGGGCCCGACTTCCGCTCGTTAACATACCCGTAATCCTTATTTTGCCCGGAGCCACTCATTACCGCACCTGGCTGGCAGCTCCTCACATCCTGTCGGATTGTTGACACTGCCACACCTGTTCACTATTGCTAAACTGGTTGACGGACGTTTTTTATTCTTATTTCTATTAAACACATCATAAACTGAAACTGGTTTAAGAGTAAGGATGGGGAGGCTTTACATACTAGTGACAAGACAACCATTAAGTCATTTTTTGATAGAGATTTTACATTGAACTTCATTCGTTTTAAAAAGATCGTTCCTTTTATTTTGTTCTACTTTTTTATATTGAATTTCTACCTGCATTTTTATATTAACGGGAAACAAAGTAGTCATGATTGGAAGAACGCTAAAAGCATTTCTAGAAGCGCTCCGGGGGCAAAGCCCGAGCTATGAAACTGGGCCAAGGATCTTCCAGCTAACGCTTTTAGGTGAACAGAATGCTAAGTGCCACGAGCTTCTGCGTATAACTGAATAAAAACCCCACAGGTCTGCCTGGTCGTCAGTTAGCCGAGAAAGGACGAGAAAGATTAATTAAAGAACACAAAATGTCAAAAGTTGAAAGAATTTATAGATCTGAAACTTGGGAGTTCTATCTTGAATACCCTGCCTGACGATTGTTTCTACTACTACTGATGGTTAATCAAGAAACACATTAAATATCTATGACTATCACAATAATATACAATTGATTTTTCGACCTCGTAATATAATAGAAATAAAAATAACTATGAGGTTGTACAGAAAATTTGTAATATCAGTAAGGTATCAGAAGTAAACGCAAAATTCTTCAAAAGTGTTGACCATCTTCCAGCACTCCATCTTTACGGTATTGGAAATCAGTTGTGCAGACTTGTGCACCGTTATAAGCTGGTTTCATCCGGTTCTGAAAAGACGAGGGCAAAGTTCGCGGAACGAGGCCAAGGATGGCTCGAGCTGCAGGCGAATTTAACCTGGCGGATCATTTATTGACTCCACGAATTGAGACTCCACCTGCTCTTGTATACCTATTTAAATTGACAAGATACTTCATATCTCGATAATCATCACGCAAAATAGGCGCGCTTGACGTCGAGTTGCGGAAAATTAGCCCGTTGAACTAACTAACATCATATCTCGATATTCATCGTCCTTTGCGTTGATATTGATTGGGGTATATGAGGACGTTAACGAATTGAAGAAAAAAATAATGTGTGATGTTGTAATCGTAATAATAATATGCTTTATATAAATGATGGAGATAAAGTTGGAAACAGTAGGTACCTAGTGGTTCAGTAGAGTATCCTTATAGAATAACATAGTGAAATAGCATACTATTACACTAACTGACGTTATTTCTAGTGTTTTTGTTGTTCCCAATACTTTTATTGTACTAAATGTCTTGCAACTATCTACGAATAAACTAATATAGATAAACAAGTAACCAGGCAGAGATGTAAACTTGCATTAGTGCAATGAATTTCATGTCGAAGTTACGTGATATGACTAATAAATTGTTAGTTTTAACAGTCAAAAGTTGCATCTGTAATAGATTGACTGATGCTGGTACAATGTTAAAGAAAGTTATCACCTAATATGAATATTACGTACATAGTAAGTAGGTATGCTTTCAAAGTCCAATCAAATGTAAAAGCTCTCTTAAAGTCGCTGTTCATCATTTACACTGTCATCAGCCGCCTAATCGCCCGCTGGCCATTACATGTAATCCCCTCGTAATGCTGGCGTCGCATCGACCGTCGGAGATCGATGTTCAGACGCCTGCGCACTGGACACCTACCCTCGCTCGATACCAAACGACACGTCAGCGTCACCGAGGTAAACGACTCGAGTTACGATAGGTCTAGAACTAGATCGCTCATATTATTTGTGTTTTCTAAAAGTAAGTTCACGATCGTGGCTGATAACCTCTATTACATAAGCGACAAAGGCAAAAATAGCTGTTTCATTGTTATTTTAGTTATAAAATGTAAAGAAGATAAGATCGCGGATTTTCGGAGTAGGTATGGCATTTCACAATATCGGCTCGTGCCAATCTTTTTATTATCATTTGATTAGATAGTTCAGCAGCGTGATAGCTATAATTAAGAACTTCGTTAATCAACAACATCTACTTTCTTTAATTAATTAATAAATAGACTAGAGATCTTCGTAAAATTTCCTCTCTATATTATCATCTCTCTCAACAACGACCATTGCGAAACTTATCAGCTATAATAATAATAATAATAATAATAATAATAATTTCTTTATTTCAAAAACACATATTTTTAACATTGTGGCTGATGTCTCCTTTTAGACTTTATGGGCCTGTGTTAGGAGGCATCGCTCTTCTTTAAAAACTACATCGAAATCTAAGCTAAACCAATCTATTTTAAAGTATTACGAATACAAAAAAGTAAAAAAAATAAAAAATAAATAAAGCAATCAAAATAAAATAAAATATGCTGCTGGCACATAAAGATAATTGTGTGTGTGTGTGTGTGTGTGTGTGTGTGTGTGTGAGCTATTTTCTAGTTCTTTTCCTTAAAATTCTACTCACTCGTCTCCAAGATATGAAAGTCAATAGATTTTATGGAGCGTACTAAAATCCGGACGAAGCGGAAAACTTATAACAAAAAAGTAGAGCTGCTTTTGTCGCAGCGAAAATTGCTGTCTGGCAGGAAACTTGTAGAGGAGAAAATAATGCCTACATCATGACATCTCCCTCCACTGTAAATCTTCTACTAGATAGAGATGTCATGATGTAAGGGTACGGGTACGGATGTAAATATAGATAATTATTCTACTTTTAGTTCCCGTGAAATAATTTTCATCATAAAATGTACAATACCTCAGTCACAGTATTCTGGCCCTAGTCACAGTTATTGGACTACTATTTGGTATTCCAAATAGTAGCCCCTACCTCAGTACTGTGCTTACAGTCTGAAACAAAACAAAGACCAGGCACACCCTTGCCTACATTAGTAACGATGCCCCTGAACAGCTGATCAAACATGACAAACCAACCAACAAACCATGACACAACCTCTTGACTATGCCAAAGATCAACAGTAGTAAATATCAATGGAAGTAGGTATTCTCTTGCTAACATTCTTTAATCAATAGAGACCGATGTTTGGGCTCTGCCAGGGTTTGGCCCGGGGTTACATCGTGACGTCATCAATCGATGCCGCCTCCCCTCGCCTCCATTCTTCCCTTCCCCTCAAGAGGGTGATGTAATGGTTAGGTATACTATTTTTGTGGATTTGTTTTATCCCTGAATCACGACCTGTTTTGTCTTTCAAGGGTGTAGGCATTTAGACCGTTCTTTTGTCTTGTAGTTGGCATTTTACGTGACCATAGACACTGAAACCGAATGTTTGAATGTGATGACCACTTTTAGCTCACCAACGAACCCAAATGGTTGTAAACATGTTCATGTTGCGTTACAGTTAATTTTATAAGAAATAAATTGTCAATCTTCTAAAGTTTGCCTGTATGGTCTAATATAGTACCACACACAAAAAAATTTCATCAATTCAATTTCATCCAATGTCTTTTCTAATAAAGGCGTTCACGCCTTTTTTTTATAATGCTCCCCAAAAATATTGTATTCTGTACCCAAAGCCACTTCCGAGCGTGTTATTGGTGATATAATATTATTGTAAATACATATAAATGACGGGAGCCTGTTGTATTTCCTAATGTTTATAGTCCTAAAGTCGATTATCCGAACACCATTTTCCTAATATTCGATTGTCCTAATGTTCGATCATCCTAAATATTGATTATCCTACCGTAATATTCTTTAGTCCTAATATTAATGTCACTAAAGTTTTAAATTCCTAATTTTGATCCTCCTCTCTTATATATCTAAAAAATCCTCGGTACGTTTGAATAGTAGGTAATAAAAATCTTATTATATCTCAGTTCACGCGCCCAGTAGACATTACCGTTATGTATGAGTTCTATTTTTCTCGTATAGGTACATTACCTTCACATTGAACTATAATTATAATTGTCCTTTAATTGTTTTGAACACTTGATAATAGTTATTATTCGACATTATGAGCAACCAACCAAAATTTTAACAGCGAGACCTGCGAACGAGGCTGACACGACTGACTGACACATATTATTTTGTAATTTTGTATTTTAGTAAACCAATTATTTCTTCCTACAATACTGTTTTATCTTTGTGGCTGGCCAAAATAACGCCAAAAGTTGTCGTGTATAATTTGCTAACGTTTTTACTAAGTTTTTTTTTATTTATTTATTTAGGACTATACATTTTAGGAATATAAAGGATTATAACTATGGACATTAGGACTTACCATCATTAGGATGAAAAAAAATAGGGCAATGAACAGTAGGAGTTAAAAAAATAGGACTAAGATCATTAGGACAATCGATATTTAGGACTAAAATGCTAAGGAAAATAAAAAGTAGGATAACAAATTTTAGGGAATACAATAGAGAACCATAAATGACACACCGACAGCTATCATCACAACCCACACGATAAAAAAATAATTGTAAATATGATGCAAGCTTGTTTGTTTGTTTTGCTGTTCTTATTTTTATTCTTTAATTTTCCATGCATGAGTGATACAACACGTACATTATCATTTCTATTTTATTAAATATTATAATGTGTTTTTCCGCATTTGTTCTTTTATTTACGTAAATCGTTTATTGGTAGTTGAAACTTGAAATATTACCTACATTATACCCATGATTTTTTAATATTTTTTCTTCACTTTTCGCTACATTCACGCAGCTCTTGAGTTCAAAGAAAAAAAGAACTTTGTAATAATGATGTCTTAAAAAAATTAAAGACTTTTTATTTTCTAAACATTTATCATATCCTTATTGCAGTAAATGAATATCTATTAATATTCATATATTTTGTTTGTGTTTACGTTGTTGACCGAACGATCAATCGGATGTAAATAATCTAAAGTGACGATCTCATTTCCTTCTACTATAATATTATAGTGTATTGAGTCTGTTTCATAATTAAATAGTACATAATAATATTTTGTTTGTCGGTGGAATGTTTTAAGTAGTTTTAACATCAATTTTAAGTAAATAAGTTTTCGGAAGTAACAATTTTAAGGTCACGAATAAAATCTCTTTTTTTATAATAAAATGCGAAATTCTTTGTACAAATTTTGAAATTCAACCCCCTTTTCTGAGTGGAATACTCAAAAACCCATTTCATACAGAAGCTTTTACATTGCAACTCCAATAACCGGGTTTGGAGTACCCGAGAGTACTGTTTCAGCTTTCACGTAGTGTTTCGTCTCCGCTACGTGCACCGAACGTAAATAAACACTGACACGTGTTATGGGTGCGGGCCCGCGCATGCGCGGTGCGCCGCCGCCGCCATCATCGATCCCAGCATTCCCAACTCCCGACACATTTAACGTGGGGATGCTTTGTCTGGAAAATCAATCCTAATCTCGACTATCGCAATTATGGGAAGTATATGCATTCATGAAATTTAACTGGTCGTAGAGCCTTTTGGGAATGATTCTACTTATGAACATTAGCTACTTTCACTATGTGATCAACACTGAAATCGCGAAATAAAAATCTGCTGTTTAGAAGTTGAAAACCTCTCAGACCAAAATGTATGCAATAGCAGTTACCATGAAACTGATGATTTGTACTTTATTTACTGCGACACAGATAATGCGGGTGATGGATGAGTAAGCGCTGCAAGCGTCGGGGAATCAGATAATCTTGAGGACGAACCAATGTTATTTTACTACGTTACTACAAGACGTGATAACATTTAACACAAATACTTTAATCGGATTGGAATTCCTAAGACTGAAAAAATAAATTCTGAAAGTACATAGATTAAAGCTATTATAGAGGAAAACTGATAAATAAATAAACTATGTTAAGTGAATGATTATGAATGAAAATAAATTAGAAGGTTTGAAGACAAACCAAGTATGTACCACCTATATAACACACGAACAAAGCGTTGAAACTCTCACGACGCAGTAACGCCTACAACCAAATATCACATCCATAGTCAGAGTCCAGAAAATCAATAACCGTACAAAAATGCGCTTCCTGGGTGTGCCAGGATATTGTGCTATAACTTTCACGCCCCCCAATCGATTGAAATGCAAATGTGAACAAAGCCATCGAATGCTAAACAGTGTTAAGACTTGCGTGCGACGATTACAGCTAGCTACATCTAAACAAACATAGCGCGAGCTGCGGATACTGAGGGCAGTTACGCAGGCGCAATGGCTTCTGATCATTTGTCATTTCTATATGAAATTGTTTATTTGGGTGAGGTATTACTCGTGTTTCGATGCCATAGTAAGTAAGCGGATTCTAGCACGGAGATTAAAGGTAATGTTCCTTTCAAAGAAGAGGCATATCCCTGCATTGGACTGTTAGATACTTTTTCAAGATATTATGAGGATAATATTTTTTTAGCTTTGTATCTAGATGAAAATTCATTGATTTCAGTCGACAAAATCTTTATTTATGGTTATTGTTTTTATCGATCTGTTTTTTTATCTATATTTTTTCTCATAATCTTTATTTACAGCCAAGTCAGGAGTCCTGCCTATAATCAGTTTGGTAAACACATTATTTTAATCTTTGAAATGGAGGAGATATTGTTTAAGAACATCGCTAAAAATAGGCGTAATGATAAGGGATACGAGTTTAGAAATTGTCATCTCTGTCAACTGCAATAATCAAAATAATATCTACGTATGCTGGTAAAAATTTGGTTGGTATGGTACCGTTTAATTTATCTGAAAATGACTTGTTTTGAGTTTCATCAGAAGTACGTGATGATTTTGGAGTACCAAAACAACTCAGCTTTTTATATAGTAATTTATTGGAAGAGTTAGAAGCAATACAAAATAAAGATTGATCGATCACTTCTTTTCAAATTATTATATTTTTTTAAAATTATTAAGTTACCTATCAGGTAGGTATATGAAATATGGAATAACATCGTAATCGGATATATTGTTCCATCTGTTATTCTATAAATTACTGCTACATTTACATTGTTTGTTCGATTGACACGCGCTACGGCCATTAAAGATCACAATATCGACCGACAGCTAAAAATCAAAATCGCGTTGCTTTAAAATGGGCACGGAATGTAGGATCAGCATTTTTTCTTTCTTCTATGAATCAAAACCATTCAATATTTTTGTTAAAATGGTTAGGTAGGCTTCCAATATTAAAATCTAAAACCGCTTAAATTAATCCATATTATCGAGCGTATTCTTTTTAACTTCAATTTCTATCTCAGGTTTGGTTACGCCTCACCCTACTTATGGGTAGTTTCTATTCACTTCTTGTTCATATCAAAAAACAGACTTTTTAGGAAAGTCTGAATAGAAAATCATAATATTATAGTTTATTGTACACAAAGATTTTCTATTTGTATAGCGATACAAATAGCGACAACTTTGTCATCAAAGTCATCATCATCAATACAATTTTTTTCGTCAACAGTTTTGTTCATCAGATTTTGTTACTAAACTAATATAGGTAGGTACCTACTCTACGTAAAACAAGTGGAAATTCAATTACTTGATTGCTCGTTTCAACACGCTTGATAAAGGAATGTCCTGATTTTTAACACATTTAGGACCTTTGTTCAGAACATAGTTACTTTAAGCTAAACGGATTTCAACCTTTGTAAATTTAGTTTTGTTACAGGCGTTATCAGCTTTGTGAATCGGTTTCAAAAATTGAGTTGGAACAGATAATTCTTTGTGCTCAATTTCCTATTCAAAACTCTCCTTTGTCTGTCCGACATAGTGATATGTATCGTGGAGTATATCTGTGAGAAAGGAACCCGATCGCCGATCACCCGTTCCTCATCCGCGTCTACCTGGCCGCATAACTGTTTTTATCACTACGGGTTGTATACAAAAAACGATGAGCCTTCATTATTTATTATTAAAGCACAACAAAACGAACGAGCGGCAACATGGCAATGCGACGTTGCCGGCCCGCACGCTCGGCTGACTCGTCACGTGACGTCACGTCTCAAGATGGCCGCGGCACCGGTCGCGTCCCCCGCTCCTGGCTTCCAGCCGGATCCGTTCGTGTTGCTTGGCTAGGTAATAATAATAATTTAGAATGCATTGGTTCGAAAGGAAACCAAGCGAGAATAGATTGAAATTTAATGCATCAAGCACGTCGACTGGACGCGTTACCGCTAATTGTTATTCTACAATAGCAGCTGTTTACTTTCGTTGAATAATATCAACGCTGTTAGCGGAATTGAGGGCTTCAAGGAATGCGTTTCAAGCCGGTTCGTGATTCATTTTGTTGATAGCTTCAGTACATTACGAGTATGTGGCCCAGCCCACCTCTCTATCCATTATATCAACCACTTCCACTAATAGAATCTATTTACGTAACGTTCATTCCGTCAAAACACAAGTACACAACCGAGTGTCCCTATATTAATTTATTTATCGCTCTGCTGCCAGCAATGCGTTATTTAGTTCATTCACTGTCCGACTTTTTGTTATTTACTGCGTAGTAGCTATCGAAACTTGATATTATCCTTTTGGTACTTATTTGTGCATTTTTTGCTGATTGACCACGTTTACTACATATTCGAAGAATTGAGTCTTTATTGTTTACAAAATATTGCCTGTTCCAAGAAGAACCAATTTCATTTAATTTCTGATGCCATGCTAAAGATTTTTCGTAATTTGTAAAATATCTCAGGCAGTATAGTAAAAAAGTTGTGGGTACGCTGCGCTGTCTGTTGTACCTATCTCCTAAGCTTCGATCCCAGACCCCAGTGCACGCAGTGTGGTAGTTATCGTGTGATAAGCGTGTTGTGGGTTGTCGGGCGGCGTGGCGCGATGGCAGCGCATCCGCGTCGGGCTAACGGCTTGCGCTGGCCTCGCGAGCCGCGTGGAGTGCTGCGCGCGCTGACGTCACCGCTCGATAATGGCCGCCGCGGCGCCCCGCGCCCTACCCCGCCAAACACCGACCTCCACTCCGCTCAGTCTCTCGTCAACCGCTCACGAAGTTAGTGCCTTCCAGCTTCGCAACGCCCGGCATCCGCGGATTCGAATGTGAAACGGTGTTTCCCTAGACCATGGTGACAGTGTTTCTTTTTAAAAGTTTGAAAAATCTGTGACAATTTTTAAGAGAAGCGAAGAAAGCCGATCTCTCGCGCTCCGTACTTCGTCCGGCGCCGAGATGTCGGTTATGCAGAAGCGGCAGCATTGCTACTTGTGCGACTTGCCCCGCATGCCATGGGCAATGTTGCACGAGTTTTCGGAGGCGGTGTGCCGTGGGTGCGTCAACTATGAAGGCGCGGACCGGATTGAGGTGGTCCTCGATACGGCGCGCCAGTTAAAACGAGCCCACGGCTTCCAGGAGGGCCGCGGGCCGTCCCACGCCAAGGGAGCCCACCGAACTCCGCTTGAAGCACATCAAAACGGAGCAGACAATGCAGCGAGGGGTCAGCCTGCACCGCCGGCCCATCACACGCCTTCTGCAGGATTTACATTACATCACGCACGACCCACTGCTAATGCAGGTGGATTACTAACAGAGTATGGTCGGCGGGAAGAGCATGAAGGGCGCCGATTGGCGCATTTGCCGACTCATCATCTCCCTACACACGGAGGTGCTCGGCTTGCCCCCGGTCTGACACTGAAGCGGCCGTTGGACGATGATGACCATCAGAACCATCATGAACCCGCTAAAAGGCTTATGGAGGATCACCATCGCCCTCCTCTAACTCGTGGCGAATCTCTCCCGGCAGTATCTCTTTCGGCTGCTTTTGCTCCAGACAGAGTCTTCAAGCAAGAAAAACATCCTATACGCACTCCATCATTTGATGCCGCTTTCAAAAGCAACGGTGAGTTTGAATTTGGAATTTCTGTTCTCGTGTCTGTTTTTTCAAATTCGTCCAAAGTCGATGTTGTTGGTTTACGAAACGAAATAACGGTAGGAAGAAACGGATTGGAAACCTCGGTGTATAAAACTAGGAGAAGCAAGCAAATGCAAGATATATTGTGTTAGACGTTCGTTCTCATGATAAACTTTGGTTTAATGAATAATTTCATATTGCATTGTTCGAAAGATACCTACTCAGCAATATTCTTCTTTTCATAAACTCTTTTTTATAAATATGTTTGAATTGAATTATTCTAAATTGCAAATTTACCTGTTTCATGAAGCAGCGTGTTTGGCATAAGAGCATTTATCTATTTAATTCCCTAGATTTATTTGAGTCTGTTGAAGTTCATCAATCTTTGCATTAATCTCATCGAGTTGAATCAGGGAGCAACGCGGGAATACCGCCTTCCGCTAAAATAATCGAATAGATCATCTTCTATTATTCCTCATTCATGAGTTTATAATACATAACTGGTAAGATATTTTCACGTATAGTAGTATCAATTGCTTTAAAAAAATTGAACTCCTTCTACAGCATATAATTGAGCAGGGATTCTTCAAGATTTTCACTTTTATTGTATTTTCGGTGTGATTTACCTACCGTAGGTGCCACATAATTCTTTTCATATTTTGCAATTCCTGTAAAAAAATTGCAGTTATTTTAACGACTGCAAAAATTTTGATTGTTGTATTAATTTTATCAGAATTAATTAAGTTCTTCTTTACATACTAAATGCTCTCCTGCCACTCATTTTGAAGTAGGTAGCTTTAAAAATCATCTCCCCTTTAATGTCTTCTAACTATCGCTGTTATATTTCTTTTTAATTTTAATTGAATTTAATGTTTATTACATTTGCTTACAATTTTGAGGGGTACTTACTTATTTATACCATCAAATTAAAGCAAGCAAAAATGTTTTTTGGTGTCTGTGATTATTGTTATTATATTAGATCTGTGACTTTAAAGTTTGATATTATCTTATTGTAAAAAACAAAATCAATATTTAAAAAACTTTTACTCCAAGTAAAATTTTATAAAACAATTTTTTTTTATAGTGTAGGTAGGTACTGATAAAACTCTATCGTCGAAAAACATACTGGCGTGCCATAAAACTTTTCTGTTTACAAATACGTAACAATGTCGGTTGCTGATAGAAAAATCATAATTCGATATTAGTCACGAGTGTCGCGATAACGCAAACGATAACTTCATGTGTTCGTGCTCGTGCTGCGATGTGGCCGTTTTGCGCAAGCGGCGCGGGATTCATATCTAGGTAGGTGCATTAACTCAGTCCATAAATACTGAACCGGTCTGACTGGTTGAGCGTTCTCGAAAGCGAGCCGCATAGTCGTGGCCTCTCGCACACCACTGCGCTACGTACCAACACCCACGTAACGTTAGAGCGCCTGTGAATGCAAGCACGACACCGCACGGTACGGCAACGTCGCGTGACGACATTTTCGCTCGCGTACGTATGTAGGTAGGTAGGTAGGCTGGCGGGCGAAAAAATATAGCGCCTGCCTACGCTTGGCAGAGTCGCCCGACCACATTCCGCTGGCGTGTGTAGGGAGCGCAGCCACGATTCGCCGGCCAAAAAGGTCACCGCGCGTGACGTCACACTGCCATATGGGCTGGGCCTTCGCTGAAGAACCCGGCCATCACTCACGCCCTTTCGCACGTTACCCTAATGAATAATCAATGTTTATACCACATTTACACTCAGCCCTTGCCACTGCTCCTGCCGCTGTCGGAAATATTGCCTAAAATACTTCTGCGGCATTATCAAGGCGAGTGAGTGTTCACACTCAGCCCTCGTACTCTTTTACCCAACGACTCGCAACGATGGCGGATATCGAAACTGTTGCGGCGACAACATTATGTCTGCTGAGTATCTATAACTACATGCATATTTTAAAAAGAAATCAAAACATATCGATCGACGCCGTCGTCGTCGGGGTAAAGCCTGACCAAAGAAATAAAAAACCTGCTCGGGTGGCGCCACGTGTATATTTTTTTATGTCGTTGGCAACAATTTCCATTATATAATTAGTTCCATTGAAATTCCGCCATATGACGAGGTTTTTTATTTCTTTGAAATTCATAGAAATAGAACGCCGTAAGTACCGATTACTACAAATTCGAGGGCTGAATGTAAACAGTCACTCGCGCTCGCGCTGCCCGTCCTTTGACTTCCGCCCGAAAAACCGACACTCGAGGGAGCGCCGGGCAATAGCAGCGGCAGGAGCAGTGGCAGCGCGAGTCACCTATTTACATACTCACGCTGCCCACTTCCCTCCTCACTTCCCTGTCCAACAGGGCTGAGTGTAAATGTGGTATTACATTCAATTATGTAGGTACATACACGGCAACAAAAAAAGCTTTGCCATGTCGTCTACATACAGGTTGTACGGTTGACATTAAAAGCGCTTAAGTCCATATGATCGGAAAATGATTAGAAAATAATGTTATTGCATTGATTACAGGATACAATGATCATTTTTATGGTGATGATGTCGACCCAGTAAATCAGACACACTCGTTCAGTTACTCCGGGAGACGTTTGGCAACGTCGCCAACTGTCCGCGATACGATTCGTTGCACATTCGAGTGTGCCAGTTGTATCACTGCAATTATTGTATGTGTCTATATGTCTGCTACAGGAGTTGGCCCGCCTGCCTAGCCCACAGTGCCACGCTATGACCAATGACACATCGAGCGCTACGTAAGCGCGTATTAACACACAATGCTATTTATACCCATTATATGCGTGTGTGAACGTATGTTTACTATCCGTCGCTTCGCCGCAAACGATGTGTCATCTAACATTGAATGTGAGGTTATTCGGACAAATGAAATAGAGGCGTTTCGGTGGGATGCGCCGTCGAAAGCGCGACATTGTTTTCGCGGGGCTCAGCGTTGTCTCGTGCCAGATGCTATTATCATCGCTTCTGCAATAAACGCATTAAAAATTTGTTTTATTTAACTCGCGTAAAATTCGACTTTGTAGTATGACATTCTTGATCTATTGTCGACGGCGACAACATCGACTTTTATATGTTAACTAAATACTGAAAATTTGTACACATTGAACACGGTGTTGATGATTTTGCAGGTTACAACGGTGCACCGCTGACGAATGGTTCCGCAGGGTCGCCCCTCGGCCGCACCGCGGGTTCTCCCCCCGTATCAGCGGCGGGAGCAGGGCCTTCCCCCATGGCAGCGCTGATGTCCGTGGCTGACACTCTTCCACCAGGCTCGCCACGATCCGTCGGTGGATCTCCCCCACAAGCCCCTCAACAGCGCTCAAACAGCCGCTCTAGCCAACACTCGCCTACTTCTGGTAAGTTTTGTAAATCGTCTGTCAGCCAATTTGCAAATCCTATAAGAGTTTGACTATCAAGAGACATTTAAAGAAATTGACTATTGGTATTAGATTAATTAAGTAAATTCAATTCTATCGTTGAGAATTTAAATTGGCTGACGAATTTCTGGTTCATAGTCACTCACCACATCCATTTCATTATCATTCAGGTTCAAAGTCCGACCTTCTTTGCCACAATCATTCATCTTACCAAGTGTATAATATTTCATTTTCATCCGCGTAGTCATACATCGAAATGTATTTCATTCTATATAGCAGAGCTTATTTTTTATTTTATCTTAAAGTTGTGGGTCTCAAAAGGCTATGAAGAGAATCAGTAAGGTGCGGCCGCCGGGTCCGCGGCGTGCGCCCGACGACCGCTAATGCCCAATTCCTTCAGCTAGTCGGACTAGTCTCCGCGCGATTGTAATTGATTGTGTTCATTTCCAAACCAAACCCGCGTAGTTTAGTCGAGGATGTTGTAGTAGACGCGTGACTTACGTTGTTGTTCGGTCCGACAGGGTCGAACGGCGGGCGGCGGTCGTCGGGCTCGCGGCACGTTTCGTCGACGACGTCCGTGTCGTCGACGGAGCAGGGAGAGGGCCAGGAGGCCGCGGCGCCGGCGCAGACGCCGCTACTCAAGTGCACGCTCTGCCAGGAACGCCTCGAAGACACTCACTTCGTGCAGTGTCCGAGCCAACCGCACCACAAGTTCTGCTTCCCCTGCTCTCGCGATTCCATCAAGAGTCAGCAAGGAAATGAGGTGAGTTGGCGTTTTACTTCTACCTATACCTACAACACATTCGCACTTTTTAAGAAAGTAGACAAAATCTAAATGGCCTGAAATAATTTACAGCATTGAATATTCGGAATTTCCGTTGCTGAGACACTTTTCTTTTTCCAGGTATACTGTCCAAGCGGCGAGAAATGCCCATTGGCGAACTCGACAGTCCCATGGGCATTCATGCAGGGTGAGATCGCAACTATTCTCGGTGAAGAGTTCAAACCGAAGAAGGAAAGGGAGACCTAGGGCTGCGTAGAGCACCCCAGACTCTACCTCTTGTCCCTCCTGCTGTGAATGCGGGAGGCGTAGCCGCGGCATGCGGCCGCAGGCGCTTCGGCGCGCGGCTCCGCGGGGCTCCGGCCGGCAGTCGGCTGGTTTTCACGAACCGATCACTTGTATATAGCTCTGTAAATAGTCTTATGTTTAGTTCGCTCACCGAAACTATCGATCGGAAACAACTCTGCTGAAAAGCTTAGGATAATGCACCGTATTCAGCGTGTTGGACTTTTGGTACTTTTCTAATTTATTTATTGGATACTCCAGAGGAGTTGTTTTATATAATTGTAATGCGATGAATATGGTGCAATGTTCTGGATGTAGTACATATCCGTTTTAGAGGATTTTTGGATTATTGTCTTGATAAGAGGCAGGTTACGAGACGAATTTTTGATCTGATGTCACTCTCGGGAGTCTTTTGCCGAGGGCGAGATTGTTCGGATGCCATTTCTTAGTTACCCGTAGGTCCCGAACCATAGTGAACTTGGCATTTATTTATGTGATTCTTATACACTGTACGAGTATTACGCAATATAATGATCATGACATATATGTAGTCGTATGTACTGATTGTATAAACGTAGATTTTGGATATTAAAAATACATCGCTGATTGTACAGACCTTAGCTCGATGTATATTTGTATTTTAAACAGCGCATGCGACATAGTCTCGTTTTACACGAAGCGATTTACTCAGAGTGGCTCGAGTTCCGTTACTTTCTTGCATTCGATGACAAATTCGGCAATTGAGGATTTTCATTTTTGATCCTTGGTAACGTTGATTTTCTACCAGGAGAAATTCGAAATTCTAGTTTTGGGCGGGGCTCAGCGAGCCCGCCTGTGATTTGAGTTGATTATTTTGTAAGGATAAGTTAAAGAGTTGCTGGGGAGTGGGGAGTGCTTGCACCTCAAGCCGTGATCGACGTCAGTGACGCGGCAATGGTTTGAGGCGCAGCGTCGGGTAGGCTACAGTCTACAGTATTAGCGGGATCGCTTGCAACGTTGGGCGTACCTAGTCATTTTGTGAATTGTCAAATTGTCAGAACCGCGCGCTCGCGGCCGTTATAGGAACTCTTAAAACTCGCTGCTATATTTGTATAAAGTCAAGTAATTATCATTATTATAATCATTATATATGTCATAATGTTAAACAATTTGTAGTGTATGTCAATTTCGAAGGCTATCAGATGTCGGCCGCTTAGTTTGATATTACTTGCATTTTGTGAATGATCGTTAGCATGCATGGTATTGTCTGCCTCATTTCTGGAAAAGAGTGTATCATTTTTAATGAAAGTGACGAATACCTACGATTTGCATTTCAATTGCAAAATTTTTAAGTACAGTTATTAATTATAATTAATTGTCAGTAATCACGGCTCTATTCGATTAGCTTAATTCTTTTAATTTGTGTTACAGTTTAAGCCTGCTTGATTAATCAAAGTAGCGTATTTGTATATTGAGACAGTAATGTCTTTAAACACAATCATATTAGTACATTCAATTAAATTGACATGTTCTTTATTTATTTTAGGTGTTATTACGTGTATATAAAACGTATGTTGTACATACTTCGTCTACTTTGTAAATATGATAGATAGCATGGAACAGCCGCAAGTATTTGGAGGCTTTCCATCCAGTATTATTAGGGACTGTGAGCCTTGTAGATGATTCTAATACATTATTTAAATCATTTTCAATGCAAACACTATTTTATGTTACTGAAACTCGAAATCAGTTTTTATATTTATACCTACTTATCTTACAATTATTAGTATTTTAATTGCATCTTCCTTCATAATTGCATGTTTATGTTTATTGGGTGCTATTCCTGTTGTAAACTTTGAAAGTCAATTCTGTCAAGTACATTTTGTATTAATTATAAATCTTGTGATAATAGTAATGTTCTGTTAGATTCAAGTTATTTTGATGATATAATTGGAAAATTATCTGTTGTGAAAGTATAATTGTCGTATTTCTGATAGATTCGAAATTGATGGATAGTATTGTCAGTGAAGTTACCCGAAACGGGTTTGTCAACTGATTAGTTTTCGCCTCAATGGCAAAATTAAAATTGTAAGCACAGAGGTGCAGTTTATTTTACTTTGGCATGTTAAATGTATGAAAGCCGCTTTTGGATCTTGGACAAGTCTTTGATACGGTTTATTTATATTATTTAATAACGATTTATTTGCGATTTATGTGTTTTTAATTTAAGGTCTTTAAAGCTTATATCTCTAATCGCTTATTAACTAAATTCTGTGTTGTAATGTAACTTTGCGAAGAATTTTCAGTAGGAAATTTCAGGGGTCCCTCAGGGAGTGTTATTAGGTCAAACTTTTTAAATTCTCGTTAAGTTTTTATTATCTACTTTTAGAGTTTGTATTTGCATACATTTAACATGTCAGAGCGTCATAGTCCGCCTTTCACATAGGCTTGTTTTGTAAGTCGGTGACGACTCGGAAGAAATAATTTTAAGAGCTTGTCTCTTTTCTTACTGTATTCAATCAGCAAGTGAAATGCTTCGATTAAGACGTTAATGTACATGTTGGTGAAATACAATTGATGTGATTTTGTACTATTGTCCTTTTATTTACCTTTATCCTCTTGAAGTAACTACATATAAATATGTATCTGCATTTTCTAGGTACATTTTGGAGTATCTGTGAACTTTACGCGTAAGCTGAAAACCGTTATTATACACATTTAATATAAAGAAAACTAAAAAAAATAGAGTTGGTTTGAACTGCAAACAGTTTACAATTAGTACCTATATCAACGCAAAATAAAATTCTTCAAAAAGGTTTCACAAATTACTCGTACAAGCGATTGTGTGATACTAAGCAGACGATAACACTTTAAAGGATTATTAAAACCAATACATAATATAAAAAAAATACTGCCAAAACACTATCACAGGTTGATAGCCCAGATTATTAAGAATTTATGAATCCTTCTGACACCTAAATTCGACTGTGTAGTAACAGCTGTTTGCCATTTCTGATGTCTCATTGCTTTCGATAAACGTGAGTTCGGATGGCATTATGTTGGTAATTGTTTGTGCATTATTATAGTAAAGTCATATTCGCCTACGTATATTCACCGTATCACAGGGAGCGTGACGTTAAGCCTATAATGCCACTTTATTACCGCGTTTTATGTCTTATTTCCGATTGACCTGCTTTGGCAATCGCTTGCATTTCTTATCTGCTTGTTGCTTGGAGTTATGTGTAAGTTGTTGCTAGTTTCAAAGAAATTTGAATAGCAGTACTTTAGAAATACATTCATCTGAGACATTTAATCGGGCTACCGCTTGAAGTGGGGGGGGGGGGAAATGGGCTAAGACTGAGTTGTTCCTACAACCAAGAAGATCGTGACACATTTTTATTTGGGACATTTAGATCCTTAACAAAATTGAAATAAATCTGTTATTTTTATTTACAATACAAAGAGTTATGATGATTTAATATATAATGTTGTTCATAAGGTTCATAATCTACCGAGATACGCCATCTACCGCGATCAGAAGAACAGGTTTCAGTTTTGGTAAAAACTAACATCTTAATTTTTTAACATTAGGATGTCTTCTACTATCTAAGTGCTCCGTTAGGAGGCTTGTAAAGTTATGCGAGTCTGGTATGTATAGCAAAATATTGAAGAATTACTTTGAACACTGCATTTAAATTACATTTCGTACCTATCTAGAATGTTTCTTATAGAAGTTGATTTATATAAATTTCGGAATTGTTCTCCCATATTTTTTTCTTATTCCTATCCTTACGTGTCCCACTGCAAGCTGCCAAGTCACTGATCCTTCGCTTCCCACATAAAACTTACCAAAAAATAACGCACAGAGATTTAAAACTTTCACGGTTGTTTACATAACTTTAAGATCATGGTGCATGCAACTGTGAATTTCCCGTTTTAAATCTTAATAGTTATGCACAGAGATTAAGTCGGTTGCCCTAAAACCATGGTTCAAGAAAACAAGGTCTTACAATTAGACCACGTTGTTACTGACACAAGCCTACGTCATTTTGCCCTGTTCATCCTTGTCTATTACACACATTCGACAAGGAAGAATAGGTAAAATGACGTAGGCTCGTGTCAGTCACGTGGTCTAATTGTAAGACCTTGTTTTCTTGGACCATGCCTAAAACTTAAATAGCATATGCTATTTCTTATATTATGTATAATTATTATAGCTATCATAGGTATAGGTACGTTATCAAAATAATAATGAACGAAACATAGTCATATACAAGCGTCAGGTTTTAAGGATTGCAGATTTAAAGACTCCTAGACATACTTGCTTTAGCTTACCAACTCATGTTTGAAGAGAACCCGTTGCTGATTGTAGATGTTTGTTTGTTATCAGATCGGAGGGACAGCCTGCCCGAGAGGATGCCGGAGCCGTTGTGTCTGACCAACAGATGAGGTCCGGAGCTTCACAGTACCCAGTTGACCGATATTTGGTGAGTAAATATATATAACTAGCTTCCCTTTAGGGTAGAGTCTTCCGCTCCCCCGCAAGTCCGGCTGAAGCTTGATCCGTCGTACTTTTTCGACTAAATAGATGGGTCAATAAAAAATAAAAAAACTAGCTTCCCGCCGCGGCTCCGCCCGCGCTATAGTTTTTCCCGTTGGAATGAGGAATTTTCCCGTTGTACAAGTTAGCCTATGTTCTTTCTGCCAAATTCGCCCGCTTTAACAATTTTTCTCGTGGAAATGAGAAATTTTCCTGCGATAAATTGTAGCGTTTGTTCTTTCCCAAGGTCTATTCTATCTTTGTGCCAAGTTTCACCAAAATAGGTTCAGTAGTTTCGGAGCCTATTCAATTATTGCAAATATTTTAGGTATTTTTTTACACCTTGGGTTACATTATTGAAGTTTTGACAAGTATGAGTATCCCTATTTTTTTTTAAATGATCCCTATGGTACTCAGGGATCATGTAACTTCTCAACAGTTAAAGGATTTTTGAAATCAGTTCAGTAGTTTCGGAGCATGAATATAATGATTAATGATATGTCATTTTAAGGTTAACGTGTAGGTTTAATAGAGCGAAGAGATCTACAGATTTTAGATTCTTCGTAATACGCGTCCCCAGAAGTCACCTGTCCAAGTTCCTGAAAGCTGATTTCTGGCCACTGGGGGTTGTATTTCGACGCTTTCGACCTCCAGTGAAATCGTCATAGTGTCGAGTAGATTTATTATTTTATTTTGTATTTTTTATAGGTTAAGGTATTTATGTTATGGGCCTCGTTGCCTGAAATAAATAAACTATTATTATTATTAATGAAAACTTATTGTTAAATTGTTGTCAGGTTGAGAGCAGCAATAAGTTCGAAATGGTTAACATCCTAGGCGAGGACTTGTGGAAGGCCGAGCCGGCGCTGCGGCCCGAGGACGAGCTGATGCTGCGTCAGCTCCACGAGATGCTGCACTCCACCGCCGAAGACCTGCGCACCCTCTCCGAGGAATTGACCAGGAACCGAACCCCCGGCTTCCTCCACAAAACACCGCCGCTCCCGCTCGACGAACAATTCAACGAAAAAATCCACATACAAGAAATCGTCAACGCTAAATTTCACGGACACAAAATCGTTGAACATGGTGCTCAGAATAATCATGCGCCGAAAATTCCAAATCTGAATGTTACTTATTCGAAACCTAATGTCAATGCTGGGGTTCAAGTTGATTCAGTGCCTAAAGTTAAAAAGCCTACAAAAACTAGGAATTTAGTAGTAACACGAACTAAGGTATTAGAAATAGGTGAAAAGTTAGACAAAAATGCAAAAAACAAACTTAACAATGGGAAGATTAATAACAAAATTATGAATAATGCACCTGCGGTCGCGTACAATGAGTTCACGTTTAAGCATGAGGAATCTAAAGATAAGAATACTCCGCAAAATAAGTTTAAAATACAAGACATGCCAAGTATCAATATAAGGAGCGAGTTGAAAGAACAGAAAGTGCTACAGCTTGATATTTATCCAGAAGAAAAGCAGATCACAGAAGATACAGTAACCCATAGCAATGTTGCTGTCGTTGCTGCTAAACATGTAGGCCAGATGTCTAAAGAAGATCCTAAGATAACTCTAAGAAACAAAACACATACGCAGGATGTTACTACCAAAGCTTATCCACAATCTATATTAATTAAACATGAACCGGTAAGGAAAGTATCTAAAATGTCTCCTTGTGACAGTAGCGGTTCTACAAATAATGTCAGCTCTGATACGCAACACATCATCAAAACACAGAGACAAATAAAGACAGTCATTAGATCTTCGCCAAAAACTCCAGTACGTGAACGTAGCAAAAGTAAAAAGACGAGTTTTATTAATAAAGTAGAATCCAAAAACCAACCACAATCAAATGTAGACGCTTGGAAAAAGAAACTAAACGTTATTTATGGCCATCCTTCGACGTCAAAAAATAATAAACAATCTAGGCCACCCAAGAAATCTCCAAAGAGATCTAACCTTTCTTCAGCTGCTAAGTTACCAGCAAGAAATCTATTGAATAATACTGAGTATATACCGTATTCTCAGTTAACACTGGGCGGTGCTAGAGTGAGTGACATCGAGAGAGAAATATCCAATATTCCCAACAAAAACGATATGCCATTAAGTCCTATCTTGGACAAAATTTTGAGCAGTAGAGAAAATTCTTTCCATACAGAAAGTCCTAGAAAAAGTAAAAAGAAAGAAAGCCCAAGAATATTTACTACATCGGATGAAAATTTGCTAGAAGAAGTGATCGATTTGGAGAAAAAGGTTAGCAAAACTATACAGAAAAATATAAAGGTAAAAATTAAAGTTGGTAACTTAGATAAATCACAGCCAGTATCCAGTGAGAGTAAAGATGATGAGAAAGATAGTTATGCAGATGATTTTGAAGAAGACAAATCTGACAACACCGGACCTTTAAAAGAACAACAATCGACGGATTCACACGAAAATGAAAGTAACAAATCAAATAATGAAAGTGATAGCGAAACTAGCAACAACAGCGAAAAACCTGAATCAAGTAAATCCAAAAAAAGCGCTCGTAGTCATAATGACAGGAGAAAATCGAATTTAGCTATCAAAAATTCCGTAGATATATTTGAATTTGTACACTCGGTTGATACTCAAGATATTGCAACACAAAGTAATACTACAAACAAGATTTCACTCAAAGAAACACAAACGTCGCCCAGAAATGACAAGCCGAATATACAACCCATTCATAATGATTTGTGGTCTATAGACCCTAAAGGAGAAGTTGAAAAGATGTTCAAATTGGAAAAGGATTTTATCAAAAGGCTGTTAGTAGAAGAGTATGGAGATCTATTGGAGAGAAACATCGCTAAACCGTCTACATCGAAAGAGAATAGAGAGGATGCTCAAAGGAATGTAGCTGCGTCACAGAAAATTACCCAAACGTCTCCTGCTCGCGTGAAAAGCGTGATGACTTCGCCGGCGAGGACTAAAACGAGAACAACATCACCGTTTCTTCAGGTCACGGTAGACCACCAGACCAGTCCAATGGTAGTCGTGACGAATGAGGAGAATCTTACTGTGGAAGTTGACAAAGAAGAAGACTGCATATCTATCAATCTTTCATCACCCAGATTCAGTCTAAGATTGCCCAATTCTTCGCGCGAAATCTTGACAAATTTGGAGGGTGCTAGTCTTAGTCCATCAAAGGCTAAATCTGAAGAAAAAGCTAATAGCTTGGCGAAAGCTAAAACTTTCAGAAAAAATGTCGTCAGTAGTTCCAGTTCTGAAGGGGACAACTCCTCTGAAATGAGTAGTTTAGGCGAAGTGAAATACAAACTGAAAAGGAAGTACAAAAAAAGAATACCGGCAATCTCTGAATCCAGTGAATCTTCCGTGTCCAGGAGTAGTTCTGACATGTTGTCCGGAGGGATCATACCCATGAGGAGTGAGGGAGAGGTCAGTTACAAACAGATGTTGGCGAAAGGGTCGAATAAGACCAGCAAGAGTGAGGGAGAAGCGAGTATAGGAAGGACGAAATGATATCTGTCTTTTTATCTGTTGATACAGTATCTGGCGTGCGTTTTGTTGGTACTGATGTTAGATTGTGTTTTGCTGGTGGCAGTTCGCTGGCTATGTAGAAGCTAGAATTTATTGAAGCTATTATTTAATTTGTGTTCTATATAATTATTGTGAGTATTTATGTATTCCACGTAATCAAGTGTTCTACGAAATCATCATTTACCTCAAGTACAAATATAATAAATATCACAATGGACTTGTGATGTTCTACTATTAATAATTATATAATCTAGATAGTAAATGGACTATTTCATATTAATTTAATTCTTTTGTTGTAAGTTTTTACAGCGCCGTTTAGCAATGTAATTTTGTATTTAGTGAAAGAAATATTGTAACAGTGACGACTGAGTTGTATCAATTAAAATGCTGACAATTCAATATGTGTATTATTGAAAAAAGAAAAAAAGTTTTATTTACATGATGATTCGCTACAAAAATATCGAAGTATGGATGTGAACTGAATAGTCGATTGGCATTATTTTCATAAGATATAAATTATTTCCCACTTATAATGCATAGATGGGTTAGGGCGGTTATGCATCTACGTCCGAATTTTTGTATGGACGTTCTCGAATAATTAGGAAAGGAACGGAGTCGGATGTAGTGCGTAACCAATCGTCCTCATTGTTTTTGTACTATTTTTAGTTCATTGGCTTAATAATTCTAAGGAAATGCGAATCGATTGTTTTTAAATACAGTCCACACCCCAATTTACGTTAATTGTCGTACTTAATGACTACAAGCTGTAGCCGACATGTTTGTCGCGCACCAACCAGAACGAGTCTATCACCTGCCCGCCCTGATCCGCAGAGATCTGGAATCATACAAATTACATGTTTATATCAAGAATAATATGTACCGACAAATATGAGTAGGTATTATATTATTTTGCGCCGCGGCCCCGCCCGCGTTACAGTTTTTCCCGTGGGAATGAGGATTTTTCTCGCGGTAAAAAGTAGTTTATGTTCTTTTCCAAGGTATCTTCTACTATCTTTGAGCCAATTTCGTCAAAATCGGTTTAATAGTTTCGGAGCGATGTTTCGGAGCCAATTCAATTATTAGGATAATTTTAGGTACTTTTTTACACTTTGGGTACATTATAGGAGTTTTAGTAAGGCGGTAAACATTGGCGAAATCACTTAGGAAGCGCTATACAATAGAAATTGAATTGAATTATGCCAAAACTCTCTCTTTAAATTACCTAAGAGCAAGGAAAATCGCGCTTCTGAGCAATTTACGCAGAGAGTTTGGAAGAGCCGCTGTCATAAGAGTAAAAAGGATAGCTCTCCATGAAGTGTTGCGGATTTTTAACGCTCACTCTCTAAAGCGAAGCGGCTCTTCCAAACTCTCTGAATTTACGCCTATTTTGACAGCAACGCTCTTATTTTAGAATATTACTATCTCTTTCAAAGATCCGTTTATCAAAAGTGAAGCGCAGCTTTGCCAACCTCTTGCGTTTATCAGATGTCCTTTCGTCATGAGAATTTGGGGTTTATGAGTCCTTTCGTCATGAGAAATTGAATGAACGTAAAAGACAGGCGGCTTGGAGTGTGCCTAACACACTAACATCACATCACATAACATCTCGTTTAATTAAATATAATGTTTTGTTTGTTTTACCTGTTCAATAAACAAATGTGTTTTGTTGTAAGCCTTGAATTTGGTGTAACCGTAGTCCGACGAGGATACCACGACCCACGGCTTCTTGTTGTCTGAAAGTTAATCATGAAGTGTTTTTATTATGAATAATCAGATAATACACCCATTTTTACTTGTTTTCTACACTTTTGATAGTGTAAATAATTTATTTGTCTGTGTATGTATAACTGCAAATTATTATAAACTGTCTGTAGGCCTACAATGTAGTAGCGACAGGCTTGAGAAGCTGTCAAACGCAACATATTGACAGAACTGCCTCCGGAACATGCAGTGCTATGACAAAAGTTTGTCGCACATTTAACTGTTAAAAAACCCGCCATATTGAAATATCCTCCTATAGGATAAGAGAATACGCACGACAAAATTATGTCTGTCACGCGTAGACCGGGCATGTTAGAGCGGCTGCTATGGCTCTAATGTCACTATGTCGCGTTTGACAGCTTCTCGAGCCTGTCGCTACTTACATAGTAGGCCTACTGTAGTTAGAAAAATGACCAGTTTCGAAGATGACGAATGTGGAGTAAATCTACTTAAAGTGTCAATAATAGGCTTGTGTCCTTAAAAAATGTAATTAGTCCTTCTTTTAGATTATTCAAAAATAAGGGACACGTATTTTTTTATTTGTAAATCGGACCAAAAATTACAAAGATATAGCCCATTAAAGTTGTTACGTGCTACATTTTGTAGCACGGAGTGACGTCACACGTAGCTCTAATGGGCTATATCTTTGTTATTTTTTGTTTAATCGAAAAAAGAAAAAATACGTGTCCAATATTTTTTATAATCTAAAATACGGACTAAATAGAATGTAATTATTTTGACCCTGGACACAAGCCTATTGGGTGGTTTATCCTACATCGGAATAATTAAAAAAGGGAAAATAAAATGCTTTCTAATGAATATCACTGAACTATGTAACCTAGTAATATTGATATGATGTAGTTACCAATAACGTAAGTATCCTCCCTGCAGCCCGCCGACCCTGTCACGAGGTGTACCGGAGCCCTGGAATACAAGCATTGGTTTTATTTTCAGTACACTATACTAATGTACAATAATAATACCTAAATGACAAAAAATAAAGACATATAAACAAAATACATGTACTTTTTGTATGTACATCGCTGTGTCCTGTTTATATTTCATTGTTTTAATTACTAAACACGCGAATGCGAAAGGTCTATAAAACTAAATTACATTTTATTTCGGACAATATAGAATGACTATCGGGTTTCTTCATCTCCTGGCGACATTTTATCTTATTTTATTATTTATTATTATTAATTATTTGAAATTTAATTTAAAATATTATTTAATCACGATAAGTTTTGATAGCTATAGCTCGGAATTATGGATAGGAAGCTAGTGGTAATAAGATGTAGCAACTGACTGTGGGTTGACGTAAGGGTTGCCAGCGGTCCCGTTGTATATCTTGTGGTCGTAGAGTGGCAGCATCCTCTCGTAGGCGTGCTCGTGCCCGAAGATCGCCAGGTCCACGCCGAAGTCTTTTAGCAGCGGCTCCAAGCCTACACACACACACACACACACACACACACATTTTTTTTAAATTGACCTATGCCACTGGTCGGTCACTCCATACAGCAAACGCGTTTTGACAAGCTTCTTCTTTTTGAGTAACAACTGAATATCAACTACAACTCCTGTGCACCTCGCTCTGTGACGTCATCCGGACGGTACCGTTTGCAAAAAAAATGAGAATTATGTTAAAAAATATAAATTACCATTTTTTTTTATGTTGAAAAAAGGTCGTTTTGATGATAAGGCGTCATAATACTAGGTCATAAAGAGTCCCTGCCTCACTATGAATTGTCTTGCCTATAATGTTGATGCAACCAAGGCTTCTCACTAACGCGTCGAAAATGTCCAAACAAAAACAAAGCAAAAACTCGACAGAAACAGTAATAACAACAGAGGCTCCGTCTCTGATTCTACACAGACACACACACACACACACACACACAGTTAAAAAATTGTTTTTGAGGATATGGATTAATGGTGAAGATAAATAGACCGAAAAGTGTGAAGATATTGACAAGGAAGGACATTTTAAGAATATGATATTTTGAGAAAATGCTCTTTCGAGAGGTTACCATAACTATTTTAGGTTGAATAGTATCAGAAATGGAGATATTGAGAAGGTTAGACATTTTGAGAATAGGACGTTTTGAGAAAAGGTGATTTTGAGAAGTTACCATATCCGGATAGTACGAGGAATGGATGTTTTAACTGAAAAGGCCATTTTGTGAAAAAGACGTTTCAAGAAAATTACATTTTGAGAAAAGGCCATTTCAAGGAAATGACATTTTGAGTAATGGACATTTTGAGAAAATGTAATTTAGAGCATATACCGTATCCCGGCTCGGGCAGGCCGATGCCCTGGCGCTGCGGCACGTCGGGCAGCGGGCACTCGTCGTGGTGGCTGCTGCA
The DNA here is from genome assembly GCA_948473455.1 of Teleiodes luculella. NCBI lineage: Eukaryota > Metazoa > Arthropoda > Insecta > Lepidoptera > Gelechiidae > Teleiodes > Teleiodes luculella. The sequence continues at coordinate 14,550,661 of OX419596.1, forward strand.
GTACATCGGCCGGTGACCGTACATTATGATCCACGGACGCTGCGCTCTGAAACCAACGCGAGCAGTCACCAACCAACTATAGCCATACACTATACTTGAGATCTAGTTCCCGACCTAATTGTCGTTGGTTTAATTATTTATTTATTTATTTCATTTATTGAAAAAAGACACGCCATCGGCATTATCACATAACATTTACAATATGTACTATATAATAGGTTTTGTACTAGGCAATAAGCCTTTACAGGCATGTACAACACTTAAAATAAACCTAGCGAAATTACTTAAATAATAACAATTCAGAATTTAAATTTAGTGGCCAAAAGGGTTGGCTAATTCTAAAACATCGTAATTTTTTTTTTTGCAAATATGGACTTTTTATCCTTAAATATATCCACTTCGCAACGTTTCTGAACACTGTTGTAAGAACCAATGATCCGACTAAAGGGGCGCGTGCTTCCGTAAGTTAGTTCTGCAATATCCAACATCAAATGTAGTAGTGAGTGGATATCTAGGAGTAATGTTTATGATGTAAAGCCTTACCAAAGAAATAAAAAACCTGCTTTGGGGACGCCCGCCTCGTTTATATTTTTATGTTTATGGCAACAATTTCCATTATGAAATTAGTTCCATTGAAATTCCGCAATATGGCGAGGTTTTTTTATTTCATTGATCAGGCTTTACCTACAACCAAATGAAATCACACTTTGCTTGTAGATTGTAAGTGAGTATGAAAATGGCAGGACCACGCGTGCTTTTTCGGATTCGCTGTTATTAGGGTCTAGTACACTAATCGTTCTATTTCACACCTCCACCGGAACTGCTGTTTTATTATACATAAAGCCCGACCAAACAAATACGAAACCTCGCCATATTGCGAAATTTCAATGGAACTAATTTTATAAGGGAAATGTTCAGGTTTTGGTTAAGGCAGAAAAAAATTGAGCAGGTTTCTTATTTCTTTGGTCAGGCTTTACATACATACAGTCACGCCTCTTTCCCGGAGGGGTAGGCAGAGACCACTTCCTTCTACTTGCTGTTTTATTATTATTATATCACCTTTCGCTGGCTATTCAGCGTGGAAATGCGGCCAGCATTATGGGCACGTTCGGACCTGGAGCGAGTTGGGGCGGGGTTTTAGACTAAGGATTTTTTCTGTTTATATTTGACAAGATGTATATATTTGATACTAAATAAAGTTCTGTTTATATTTGATACTAAATAAAAATAAATATATCACCTGTTCTCCGTCGTATTGGCCTTAACGAGGTCCTGTTTGATCCAGCGGAACTGCTGCTTGAGCGAGTGCCACCAGTGCGGGCTGGTGGTCGCGTTGTCGTAGTAGAGCTCGGTGGAGATGCCGACCAAGTGCACGGGCCCGATGTCCCAGCTGTAGTAGAGGCCGTCGTGCGCCCGCGCGCCCGGCATCGAGAAACGGTTCTTGTAGTGGCTGAAGTTGCTACAACATAATCATAATACATATCGATGGTGGAAATGTCAAAGGGCTTATAGGACATTTTGACGAAAATCACTTTTTGATGCAGTTCTATTCGTCTCATCAAGCTCTTTCGATCTGTTTGATATTAAAATGACGATTTGTCCTTTATGCCTTTTGACATTTCCACCATCGATATACTCTATTGACACCAAGAAAATCATTACAGGGGAAATCAAAAATAGAATACAAAAAGTAAACAGAGGCCTTATTGCTGTGGTAGCAATCTCTTCCAGGCAAACTTAGGGTATGGAAAACAAAATAAAAGAGAAAAACTAAGAGGGTTGGTAGTAAAATAAAACTACATACAAATAGAGTGTACTAATAAGTAATATTCATAACAAAGTACGAACAACACTAATCTGTGTAAAGAACTCCTTGTTTAATCATTAATTATGTACCTCTTTAATGGCAAAACTGTAGGTAAACTACACAGCGAACTACGGCTAGAGGCGTGTAGTAGCAAAATGTCCAATTTGAAAATGCTCATAATGTCCAATTCGCAATGTGTGACCATTTTCTTCTAATAAGTACCTAAGCGTAAACTTATTTAATTGGACTTTCAGGTCAACCTGAGCGCAATTATTACAATATATTGGTTGATCATTACGCCCAAGCTCCTATATTTCAGGTTAATCCTTAGCTTAAGATCTGGTTATGTACGATGTTTTGTCATAATAAAATTGTCTTTGTACGTACCTTACCTACTGTACAATTGATAAAATCCTGCGTCACTAAATTCTTCTGTATAAAATTTAACTGGAAAATTGTACAAATACTTGTAAATATTTTATATTTATTTATTTTATTTACATTATAATAATTTAAATGTCAACATTATGTGTAATGTGTATATGTTTGTCTGATTGAGAATCTGGACATTTTGCAAATCGGACATTATTGCGAATTGGACATTTTGCTCGTAAACAGCTAGAGGCACTTACTAAGCGGCCTCGTGGTTCCCCGGGCAGGTCATGTAGGGCGTGGTGGCGGCTATGGGCTCGATCTGGTTCATGAATCGGTCCCCCACCGTCCCCTCCTCGTCGTTTAAGTTGTACGCCATGTCCCCCACGTGTATTATGAAGTCGTATTCACCAGCTTGAGTGTCTCTCTCCAGGTGCGGTATGGACTGGCGGGGAAATTGTTTTATTTATTTAAAACTTGAATCTTACACTGGGCTCAATTCTGCGTGGCCGCTAAAATATCTAAATTTAGATAGAAGATAGAAGTTGTGACGTCTCTTTCACGTTCTTAAGAACGAAAAGGGACAGGTGATTGCCATGCCAACCTACATTTAGACACGACTAAATTAAGCTGAATTCTAGGGTCAAAGTAACCCGACCTTACCGGTACTAGCTTTCTGCCTCGCGGGATTTCCCGTGGGAGTAGAATTTTCCCGCGGTAAAAAGTAGCCTATGTGTTATTCTGATGTCTAAGCTATATTATTGTAAAGTTTCATTAAAATCCATTCAGTAGTTTTTGCGTGAAAGAGTAACAAACATACATCCATACTTACAAACTTTCGCGTTTATAATATTAGCAGGTAAGTAGGTTTTACGAGTATCTACAAGCTGTCCGCCCGCGTTGTATTTTGACTTTTCCTTTTGCAGTTTCCTGTAGGAATGAGATATTTTCCTGTGGTAAAAACCATCTAAGATGTTGAGCGGGGATATTTAAAATCGGTCCAACAGTTTCGGAGGTTATCCCGTACAAAACAAACAGACAAACAGAGAAATAAAAAATCTGGATGTGTTCCATACCTATAACTTTTTACGTCCCCCTGACTCGGTTTTAAGCTTTTTTTTTTCAATGTATGTACAGATTTTCGACCTCTACAGTTTTAAAGCTGTTAAACTTCGCCATGTTCATGCGTATTGCGATTCTCTCTCGTATTCAATTTACAGAAACCAGCACATGCGGTTGGACATTCGCACCACGAAATTCACCTCTACTGTTACGGAATACGAGCGCTTTCAAGGTCATGTCCAGCCGCATGTGCTGGCTACTGTACCTAAGAAATGTGCAGAAATCCAAAGCGTTCAGCTTCAAAAGCTCTGCACAGTCTGCGAGTAAGTACAGTAATTACAAGGTACAAACCCGTGCGTTTTCCAACCCTAGATCCCCATAGATGGCAGCACTGACCACCCAATCTTCGCCGGCCGGAGGGGTTTTGAAGTTATACTGCTTTGACCAGGAGTGCTTTGAACCTACGTAGTACTCTGTGGAATACATACAAAAATATCTAACACGTGATAAATTTAGTCAGGTTTTTGGCTGACTTGGATGGATTTGGGATTTCCCCAATGTTTTTCAAATAAATGGTATTAAAGCAAAATATAGTTCAATCGTGTGCAGTTAAAGATGGTCACGCCAGTTCTGTGTTGACACGTCATCACTTCAGCCTGTCGACGTCCAATCCTGAAGAAAGCCAGCGGAATGTTGCCAGTGACCCATAGTTAAAATTAACATGAAAACTATTTTTTTTTTAATTGTAAAAACCTGCTAGAAAAATGAACCACCGAAATTAAGAAATTGATTTAAAGCTGTAAAATTATTCGCGATTTTAGCGACACGAACGATTGAGAAACAGAGCTCCTGAACGGAAGACAAAGGCCCTACTGGCCCTAGCCGCACTTGGCCACCGACGCTCTCAGTTTACATGTACCAAACAACTAAATCCGTCCAGTAACTGTCATAGGGGTTGGCGCTGACAGATGGACGGACAGACACACGAATCATCCCTTCCTTTTGATACGGAATCCTAAAAAGAGACTATCGCTGAGGCCAGACGAGCGTAATTTTTTTGAACTGTAAATCGCAATTTCTGCTACGTTCACACGACGACTCAAAATCAGTTTCGTATTTCGTATGTAACCGAAATTGCGCGACTCACAACTCGAATTACGCTGGTCTTCACCCTTACCGTATCTAGTGTCACTCTGCAAGCCCTTCAGTTCGACCCTGTGCATCCATTGCCCGCGTTTCTTCGGCCCTCCGTCGACGAACAGCCAGGACTCTCCCTGGGCTTCTTTATCGGCTCTGCCCACCCCGTAGCGCACTACACTGTCGATCTTTTTCGGATCTTGTGTTGACCACATAATCACCATGGAGTCCAGGCTTTCTAAAAAATTCAAACGAAAAATATTGTAGTTTGTCTTACACACTCCAAAGGCGTATATATTGATAAGTAATTTTACATGAGTTTAGCACGTTTAATGTTAAATTTACCTCCAAAAGCGATGTGGATTTGCTCAGGTGCGAATCCTGAAGTGGTGGTGCCTTCATGAGAGTTTTCAGGTTCCCTGAAGATCTCCAGCCCATTGTTCCCAGATAGACCTGTAACGCTGATGAACAGGAGAAACCACATGAAAATTACTTAAGAATATGACAAACTGAAATAAAACTATACAATTTATGTATGTAAGTCTGTATGTCGACAACTCTAGGAAGAGTGGAAATAAAATGAAAGATAAGTAGGTAGGTATTTGCAGTATTTAGTTTAGCATAAAAGTATGGAAAATATGTGTAAGAATTCGAGAAATATATTTTTTTTATAATACTTAAAGTTAATGCATTTTTACAACACGTGATTTACTCTACACTAGTTGATCTACCGCGGCCACGCCTGAGTTTATTTTAAAATAAAGGTGTTATTTTTGGAAACACAAATGAACACACTTTTTTATTAAACTATCGACCCGCCCCGGCTCCGCACGCGAAAATGGTTATTGTGGGTTATCCTTAAGTATATTATGCATGTATTATACATATAAACCTTCCTCTTGAATCACTCTATCTATTAAAAAAACCGCATCAAAATCCGTTGCGCAGTTTTTAAGATTTAAGCATACACAGGGATATAGGGACATAGGGACAGAGAAAGCGACTTTGTTTTATACTATGTAGTAATTACATTTAGTATAAATAAACTAAAGAAGTATATACGCAGTGCTTGGAAACTTGCCTGCGCAAAGTAATTTAAAGGATGTGCGTGTGAAGTTGACCAACCCGCACTGGGCCAGCGTGATCGACTAATGCCTATACACTTTGATTTAAGGGTCGAACCCGTCAGCGGCGAGATTCAAAGATTCAAAGATATTGTAAGATCATGGTTACAAAGAGATGTTACATTTATTTTCACATGTTCCACACAATCCACCCTGTACGGGCATACAATAATATAAGCCATCAATAACATTATATTTTTTTTTAAACTTTACGCATTACATGCAATTGATATAAATAAAAAAGGTCAAGTTAAATACAGTAAATTCATAGCATTGTCAAATAAAGTAAAAATAAGATAAGCAATTAACATCGATTAATCAAGAGTCAAATAATAACCATTATGTATGTACATTGTACGTGTATTGAAGAATTCTTTAATTGAATAAAACATTTTTTCTAACAACCAATCAGATATTTTCTTTTTAAATTGAGAGGGGGCGCAGTTCTTTAAATCTTTTGGTAGATGATTATAAATTCGTATCGCCATGCAATAAGACTTATTTTTAAACATATTTACTCTAGCTCGAGGCAAGTATAATCGATTTTTATGTCGCGATGACCTCGTGTAAACATTCTCATGTCTCAAAAAATATTCAGAGTGCTCCAAAACAAACAAAGCTATCTGCTTAATGTAGAGGCAAGGCAACGGAAGAATTCCTGTGGCTTTGAAAAGTGGTCGACAAGGTTCCAGAAAATGCGTATTGCAAACGGCTCTAACACATTTTTTCTGGGCTAAGAATGCTCTTTCTGCGTCCACAGAGTTACCCCAAATTAACAGACCGTAGTTGAGAATAGATGTAATATGCCCATGATATGCGGTTAACGCTACTTCCTTAGATGTCGTGGTTCTCAACCGGCGCAATGCAAAAATAAACTTATTCAATTTGTCGCACACATTGTCTATGTGGACCTTCCAGCCGCAATATTTATCTATATATATTCCAAGAAACTTTGTGCTCATAACCTCGTCTATTAAAGTATTATCATATGCGATATTCAAATCAATGTCTTTTGCTTTATGTGTTCGGAACTGGATAATTTTGGTTTTCTTTATATTTATTTTCAGTTTATTTCTACTGAACCAGTCAATAACCCTATCCAAAGTATTAACAACATCATTCTTTAACATTGTGGCATTTTCCGAATGAATAATGAGAGTCGTGTCATCTGCAAACATAATAAATTTTTTCTCGATCAGGTCAGGTAAATCATTAACATACAGCAAAAATAGTAACGGTCCCAGAATACTGCCTTGCGGAACACCGCATCTGTTAAAACCAAGTGTAGATCTGAATGTAACCAATTCCTCATTGACTATACTTTGTATTTCTGTGCATTGTTGTCTGTCTGTCAGATAAGATTTTAGCCAACTAATGGCTTGTCCTCTCACACCATACTTTTCTAATTTGGACAATAATATCGGGTGATCAACATAATCAAAGGCTTTGCTTAAATCTAAGAATACTGCCGCCGAGGGACGTTTATCGTTTATCGAGGACATTTTATATGAGATGGTGATAACCCTGTTGTTTAAACAACTCCTATCAACAGCAATAACGTAGGTATATTGTATAGTATTGAGCAATAATGAATCCCCTAGTCATGAAATCTGGCGAAACAAATTACAACAGAAATACCGTCTTGCCAAGCAAAATTATGGCAACATCTCGCTCTAACCTAAATAAAATGTTTTTAAACCAGGAGGGGATGTTCATAGCAACGGCGAGCTTATCTCTACAAAGAGATCTCTTCCAGCCAATCTATACATGTGTATGTATAGATTTTAATTAGATTATAGGTTTTAGATTAGTGTTAATGAGAGAAAATAAAATTACCCTCAACGAAAAAAATACCACGTGTAGAACAATGCGAGAATACCACATATTGTTTAGAGCAACTGGGCGGCGATGATAAGACTGTTATGAGGATAAAGTATCCTGAAACTGGCAAAGCAACTTGTTTACCAGTTTAATGCGGTTAAAATATTGATTATCGAATATGTTTATTATTGTTCGCAAATTTCCTGAAATACTTAGTTGATGACATGGGTCCGCAAAGCCATTCCGTCAATCGTGGCTAGTGGTTCGTCTCGCACCGCACGTCTCTCTATTCTCTACTCCTGCGCGTTATCAACAAAGATGGCGCTTATGAAGCTTATGGCGGTGTGCCTGCTCGCAACCGCCTTACAGACTGCAGTGGTTGGTAAGTTTAAGCACAGACACTGGGCGGTCACTCAATACAGAAAACGCGTTTTGACAAGCTACTTCTTTTTGAATAACAACTGAATACCAACTACAAGTCAATGACGCTAGGCGCTATGTAAAACACCCCCGAACACTCCTGGTAGAGTCCCGCGGCCCCTGCGGGGTGCGGGGCGTGGAGCGCTATATCAGGCGGGGAACTCATTTTCCGGGCGGGGCGGGGGAGTGAGTGTCCTTTCTGTACGGGTTAGTACCTACCTACTGTTATTTTCGTCTGTGGCACAGAGTTAGTTTAAGGGGCTCCCTAACGATTAGTGGCGCCGCCATCCGTTAAAAATAATTACTCGGTGAGTAAACTAAACAGTCATTGAAAAATCCGGTAGGTCATTTTAAAGATTTGGTGTTTTAGGATAATTACATATAAGCCATCAACTCTGTAAGTTTAAGTTCGATGAAGTTACAGATAGAAAATTTGCCAAAAGTGGTCGTTTGAAGCAACTTTTCTATCTGTATTCTGTACGTCTAACTACAGCGGGCGGAGTATTAATACAATCAATTTATGGGCACGCGAACTTCAAAATGACCTACCGGATTTTAGAAAAAAATTATACTTGGCAAGTAATTATTTCTTAACAGATGGCTTTAAGATTGAACTATTTTTATTGGTTTCAGAAAGGGTTAGGCCGCGTTTCCGCCAGCAGGCTTACAGTTATTTTATTTATTATTTATTGTATTTATTAGAAAACATACATGCTCACTCAAGGTACATACAAAACCCCACAAAACTGCATATACAGTTTGACTGCGGGATACGGATGTCGTCAAGATAGTTGTCAAGATACCCTAAAATTGCATTGCTTAACTAGCTACTTAACGTTGCAGTTGCAGATACCTGCCGGTCGGATTATACAGCCATACCGGATTTTAATGGCTGCTATAAATAAATACCACACAGAGCGACAAGAGTGGGCTGGCCGTAAACAAACGTGCCAATCGGAGGGGGCTCAATTCTTCCATCCCGAGACCGAGGAGGAATTGGAGCGAGTTCGGATAGCGTTGAATGTTGGTGACAATGACGGCAGATATATGGGTGTCGGGTTTTCTAATCTAGAGGCAATCGGTGAATACAAAACCATTGACGGTGAGATTTTTTTTTTTGACCTATGCTTGTGTCGAAAAGGTACGACCAATCAAGCTTCACCGGACTTGGTCGACGGTGAGTATTTTTACAAGCTTTCTTGTAATGAGAGTGTATGCCGGGGCGGCCATCAAAGACAGACTCAGACTTCGACCTAGTATGGTCAAGTGCAAGGTAATCTGAACAACAGCACCGCGATTGTTTTTTATTCAATGGACATAAGAACGGTTCAAAGTCCAAATTGTTCAGCTTAGCTTGTAACTGCAACAACTGTACATTGAACATTTTGAAGGAGTCGACAAACCCGCGCCGGCTCTTGATAATTAAAATAGATAAAAAATAAATATTATGTAATTCATTTCAGACTTTAAAAACCAGCACCAACCTTTTTTTAATATTACAATTAAAAATAACTTTTGTTTTTACTGTTTCTTTTAGAATGTATGTAGGTACCTACATAAATAATCTAGAATGTCTTTTTAGTTTGTCTTTTTTCATTCTAATACTTTTTGTTTACTTAGTTACCTATACAATATCGAGTGTAGTCACTACATAGTATAAAACAAAGTCGCTTTTTCTGTCCCTATGTCCCTATGTCCCTCCCTTTGTACGCTTAAATCTTTAAAACTACGCAACGGATTTTAATGCGGTTTTTTTTAATAGATAGAGTGATTCAAGAGGAAGGTTTATATGTATAATACATGCATAATATGCTTAAAGATAACCCACAATAACCATTTTCCCGTGCGGAGCCGGGGCGGGTCGCTAGTGTTATATATAATCGTTATCAAATAGTAGCCACGATACAGGGTCAAGTTTAATAATAAATATTATCATTTCTTTTACCTCGTCGTCAGTCGGAAATCGGCTTATAGTTGTTTGTTGAAAATGAAATATGTTTTATTCGAAGTAAGATTTTACAAATCAAAAGATTGTTGGACCACATGCCGTGTTGTTAATTTAAATTTGCTGTTACAGGTCGTCCTATTAATCAAGTTTTTCATAGATTAGAAATAGGGAGGACCTACGACTTTGGACATAAGCGCTGCGGATGGGTTAACGTCCTTAGACACTATCTCATTTTGGATGACTGCGACATAAAACTACGCTTCATCTGCAAGCGATTATTTGCAAACACAGTAGATGGACAAGTTCAAACTATTATAGGTACGTCATTAAGCCACTATTGGTAGTCAATCTAACCATTTATATTTTAGAATAAAATAAATAAGCTTTGAAAATATGGATCCAAAATTCAGCAAGTGATACTTAAGCTAAATCTTTTATTCCAAAGTTTATCACTAGCTTTTTTCCATGTGGTTTTAGAGTTGAACCAATCCAAGTCTTCTTCCTCCTTTTCTTGAGGCGACTAGGAACAGGTAGGGAGGGATAGGTAACAAAAGGCAATTTATTTTTCCCAACCAAGTATAACACATTACGCTCAAAAAAGTGCCACTGATCACCTCAGCACCTAATATGATTTGTAGCATATCAATGCTACAAAAAAATAAAAGCAAACAGATATTATTTCCACTCACGAAACAACCTTTGATGTCTTGTAATTATTCTAGTATCCTCACAGCTAAGCTGTTCAGCACAAACGAGATGTTATACAAATTTTATGCACCAACCATTTTAACTGCATTTTTATTTACGCAGCCAATGCCAGTGACAAACTGGAAGCAGTAGAGCGTCAGGCATCCATCCAAACAAGTCTTTTGGAGCGACTGGTCGAGACTCTGCAGGTGCAAATGGCGAGCCAATCCACGGCAATGGAGATACTACAACGCCAAGCAGAAAACCAAACGGAACTGTTAGGGCAGCTGGTAAAAGCTGCAGCCAGCCAAGCCACAGCTTCCAGCCGTCAAACTGAGCTGACGCATCGTCAGGCTGCATCACTAGAGCGCCATGCTACAAATATAGAGCGCCAAGTTGCAAATATATCTGATGCACTGTGGAAGCTCGCCGACTCGAAAGTTGATAACAGCCAACTCAACGTACGGTCAGATCAGTGACAATATCATCCCATTAAGACTAACATTTACCAACTTTTTGCTGTTGTACAATCTTGACTTGACAAATTTTCTACACCATCTGTAATTTTCACTTTCATTCAACATTCTCAAAAATAATCGAGGGAATGGTGCTAACTATTCAAGTGAGTACCTATATTCATAAGAATATTATGATAGTATATGTCAACAGGTACCTAATAAAAAAATGTTTTTCTATCTGCAATCAGCTTTTCTTCATCAGCCTTTAAATATCTTGAACCTTTCATGTCATTGGAGGCCAGCGTCCAGCGAAGCTAAGTCTATAATTACTATTATTGGTACCATTTTAAACGATCTATTAGGTGTTTGTCGACTTTCGCTATTTGCCGACTTTTATTAACGGGACCCTCCCCTCTAAACATTAGCAAGAGCACTTGCTAGGATGTTGATGTGTTGTTCCACTTGCTGTTGGTATTGTTCACATTTCATAGTTATTTCTTCTTTGATAGTGGGAATTTCAAGGTATTTATGAATCTCAACATTCAAACTCAAAAAGACAAACTTGGAAAAGACAAGAAAGATAAATTGGCAGGAGGTTCAGGGTACGTCTAGGCAGGGCTGCCTATGTCAAACGGGACTTAGCTTTTTAAATGAATTTCACCAGTCAGAAAGCACGTATATTCAACCAATGCGTCTTACCTGCTCTTACCTATGGAGCCGAAACTTGGGTGACAACGAAGGCTATTCTCCAGACTCTTAGTCACCCATAGGGCGATGGAGCGTAGGCTGGTAGGAGTATCTTTGCGAGACCGTAAGACAAACAAGTTGTTGAGAAAACAAAGCAAAGTAGCAGATAAAGTAAAGCGTATAGCTAAACTGAAGTGGCAATGGGCAGGTCACGTAGCCCGTAAATCGGATTCGTGATGCAAAGACCTCTTAGAATGGAGACCGTGGGACCATAAGACACCAGTCGGAAGACCGCAGATGAGCTGGAAAGACGACATTAGGAAGGTTGCGGGCCAAAATTGGATTAAAACAGAAAGAAATGGAAGGGGTTGTATTAAGAAATCGATTTGTCTGAGTTCTCCCCTTATAATATTTATTTATAATGGTAACACTATGTGATTAGTTCTGCATGTTGGCCACTGTGTGGCGCCACTTTCTGTTCTAACTGTCAGCCCCTATGGCCGCTCTTGTGCTTTGTTTTAATTTTATTTTATATCGCTTTCCATCGACGTTTAATTGATTGTTATAGTGTTTATTTTGGAGTATAAATAAATATACTGAGTATATTTTACCGCCAGACCCTGTTTTATTTCCACATCCACCGACAACCTCGCTTCCATTGCCTAGGCTCAAACTTAGAGGTTGAAGGAGGCCTACACCAAAATGGTCGAAGAAGGTTCGAGATGATGACGATGATGAGTACCATAGAATAAGGACGGGGGCTGTTTGGTTTATCTACTTTTCAATTTCTTAGTTTATGAAGTGGCTAAATGGATAACATTTTGTACTACCGATTTTTTTTTAACAGAAACTGAAGTGCCCGAATTTCATAGAAAGTTTAGCTCCAATATGTTTTTTTAGACAGAACTTCCAGAAAAGCTACAACCATATTATCGAAATGTTATTTTTGGTTTTCGCAACTGTTTTACTTTTATATATTATTATTATCCATAAGGTTTAAAAAACGAGTTTACTTTTCCCATAGGATAATGGGTAATCATTTATACGTATTTTCAAAAACACGCTAGTGATAATTTTGTAAATCAAACATGCACGGGAGTTCAGGGCACCCCAATTAATGTTGGTTAGGTTCGAAGGGAATAGCGGAAGCAAGATTTCGCTTCTGGCACTGCCACACCCTCGGGTTAGGTTGACATGTATGCATGCTTGTTTGCATGCCTTCTTGTATGCTTGCTTGTATCCTTGCCTGAATGCTTTTTTGTTTGCATGCTTGCTTGCTTACATGTTGGTTTACATCACAAGTAATTGTTGGATTGCATAATTTTAAGTTACTTTGATTATTTGGGATAACATTTATATGAAAATAGATTTATCTGGATTTGGAATCTGTTGTTTTCCGTTGTTGTGGTCAATCAATACCAAGGTAAACAAAGTAAAAAGAGAAACGATACTTTGTTAAATGATAAGCTGGTAATAATAATTTTGGTAAAATAATAATATGAAAAGTAAAAAAAATGCAATCCATTTTCGGTAAAATCATATTCGGCATTAAAATTTTCGGATTTAAGATAGGTAACCGGCTAAATGACAACGCTACAGCGCCATCAGCGCCACCTAGCGATCGTCACCCGTAGCAAGATTTAATTTATCGATATTTCAATATATAGTCAACCCTAAAGTAGTTCTTTTCGTTCGTTAAAAATGTATTAAAGCATAAAATATTTTCTTACGAAATAAGCCTACATGTATATGAAATAAATATCTATTTAATCAATGCAACTACACAAAATGTAGTAATTTATTTCAAAAGTAATTATTTGCAACTTTACTCTTATTCTAATCAATGTCAACATATTATTAGAGTATTTACACAACAAATGGTTAATTTGAACTATATTGTAAACAGTTCTATTTTCTTAGCTGAGCATATGCCACGAATATGTTTCTTTTAAACTTTTTATCATTTTGCACTTTTTGAGTTTTCTTATTCTTTTTCATAATCTTATGATTATTTATTCTGTTCTGGCTGTTCTTGATTATTTTGCTATCTTCTTGCAATTGGGGTATAGTCAGAATACCCATCAAATATGTGTCCTTTTCTTTGTCATAAAACAATTGGGCAGATTTTTTTATGTATCTCAAGACCACTTCAAAGAGTCTGAAATGCACAGCCACTGAGCAGTTTCTCGCGTGTTCAAATGGATCTTGTACGCACATCTTTGTATCAACTCTCAGTTCCTGACACACTTTGTTATTGACGTTCATTTTGTACAACTCGAACTCATCTGGCACAGAATCAATTTGTTTAAAACATGCTTTCTCTAATGGCCTTCCCAAATATATTGAAATAATTTGGTTTTCAAAGTCAAAAATACTATAGAAATCGAAGAAACCACCGAGTAATTGATATAAAGTAAGGCTATTTTCTGTGTCTGGGTTCTGGTAGGTATCATCAAAGGCGCTGTTCCAATCATTAATTATATCTGTGACCCCAATTGACTGCTGAAGCAAATGGACAGGTGGCAGAATCTTTATTTGTTGTAAATAGAATATCACAAGTAAGGTCAGAGCATAGTTTGGCATCAGATTTGTTCCCGTCAAGTTGTGAACCTTTGACCAATATTTTATTAAAACTGCTAATGGTAATGCTTTTGGGTCTAATTGTAGGAGATAGGCTATTAATTTGCTGTTAGCCACTCCGGAGCAGCTTGTGAAGTTAATATCACAGTGACGGCTCGTAGGTATGTGAAAACATTTTACTATTGGAACTTTAGCATTAGGTATAGCAAACAATTCTGAGAATATGAGCCTCTGTGATTGCATAAAGGACTTCGCTTTGAATACGAGATTAGTGTGAGTGTTCACCCAATCGGGAAGAGCCACGTAACAGTCAATATCACTTGTTGCGATCCCTAAACCGGTCACAATAGAGCCAAATGTGTACACTCTGCATCCTGAAACAAACAAAACAAAAACAAAATTTAAACAACTGAAAATGTGAAAATAAATAAAATATAATAAATATGTGTAAATAACCTTTTATTGCATATTAATTTAATGTGATTTAACAAATAATTGACATATTTACATCAACTAATTTATTCTCTCATTACAGGTGTATTTTGATTGCAATACCAAGGCTTCATTAACAGCTTATTTATAATTATGTCCCTACCAAGGGGCTCGAGCCTACTCTGAAATCAGGAACCTTTAAATAAAGCCTGCCAGTAAGCACCACTGTAAAACTAATTAAAAAAAGAACCTATTCCTAAAAGTTGTCCCAGCATCTAATTTAAACATCTTTAAGACAAATATAAATTAGAAAACAATATAACTTTATTGGTAAAAACATGAATCTAGTTTCAACTGTTTGCCTGATATATTATCTCACCTGGCCAAGGAATCCCAAGTATTCTTTCAACATCATTGATCAGATTCTGCAAGTCTTCCACTTCACTCCTTGATAACCGCACCTGAGAGAGGAGTTGGTTCACTTGAGCTTCGAAATCGCCGTCCAATCCCAAACACCGTGGGTCTAAAATGTCCCCTGGAAAATAATTCTATTTGTTAAAAACTTGAACTAGTTTAAACGTAAACTCGCTCGTTACGAATTGTAAATGAATTATTCTCGTTAACAGACTACAAACAGATAGCAATGAGTACAAAAGAAGCAATATTTACACAAAAAACTCGACATAAGATCGCGACAAACAACTCACCTTGAAAGCTCATAATTGAGTAGTTTACATTAATAAATGTAAATTTTTGCAATCAACCACTTTATTTCAATTACCACTAACTAAAACTTGACATTTTAGTCAAAAATAATAATTTTTATCGAGTAGAGACCACAACGCACGCACAAAACACAAACACACAGCAAAAAAGTGACAGACGACAGGCAGTTGTTTTTCCAAATTTTCCCCAAAGGAAAAGGCAATGGTGCTAACCCATACAGCCTACTCGTATATTTTTTTTTAATAGAAAGTGTTCGTTCCGACTTCCGGTCCAGTAGCAAATTAAGAAAAAAAACCTTACAAAACGGCTCAAGTCGTAATTCGTTAATGACGTAATAAATACAGAAGTATTGGATTATATAAAAAAAATACATTTAAATTAGTAATCATCCTAAAATTAATCTCAATCAGAACTATAGATGGGCATCGACCCGGGTTATAACCCTCATGAGAGTAATAACCCATTTCGTCCCATTATTGCCCGGGTTAAAACCCAAAAAGGTGGGCAAAAACTCAAATACACTAATAATGGTAATTCAAGTGTCTATTATTGCAATAAACATATGAATATACACGAAAAGCATGGTTTAATTTAAAAAAATAGCCTACTACACTCTTGACAAAGGTAACTGAAAATTTTGCACTAAATTATCTCTACTAATATTATAAATTTATGCAAAAGGAACTGTGTCAGTCTGTTTGTTTCGCTTTCACGCCAAAACCACTGAACCGATTTTGATGAAACTTGGTACAGAAACAGAATAGACCTTGGGGAAGGACAAAGGCTACCTTTACCGCGGGAAAATACCTTTTTCCCACGAGAAAAATGAGAGCGCAGGAGGAGTCTTGATGAAACTTGGCACAGAGATAAAACGGACCTAAGGGATGGATATAGGCTGCCTTTTACCGCGGGAAAGTACATCATTCCCACGGGAAAAATGGTAGAGCGGGTGAATTATTTTGATGAAACTTGGTACAGAGATAGAATAGACCTTAGGAAGGATATATTGGTGTAGTTTTGTACTTTTTTTGTTTTTAGCCTGAAATGTGACGAATCTAAGGTCAAAATTGGAAAAAAATGGCAGCCGTTTTGAATTTTTGTTTTTCAAAGGATTGCTTTCAAAGTCGATATCTAGGGCTTCCAGTGGTGTCCAATGATGAATCTGAGGTCAAAATTGGTAAAAATGCCCGGCAGTATGTACATTTTTGTTTCTGAACGGATTGCTTTCAAAATTAATATCTAGGGTCCCCAGTGGTGTCACATGACGAACCTGAGATCAAAGTTGGTAAAAATGGCTGCCATTTTGGACTTTTTTGTTTCTCAACGGATTGATTCCAAAATTCGTATCTAGGGTCCCTAGTAGTGTCACATGATGAATCTGAGGTCAAAATTGGAAAAAATAGCCGAAATATCGAACTTTTCTGCTTCTGAACTAATTGCTTTCAAAATTGATATCTAGGGTCCCCAGTGGTGTCCTATGACGAATTTGAGATCAAACTTGGTACAAATGGCTGCCATTTTGAACTTTTTTGTTACTCAACGGATTGATTTCAAAATTGATATCTAGGTCCCCAAAGTTATTCAATAACGAATCTGCCGTTAGACTTGAAAAAATGGCGGCCGTTGCAAAGTTTTTTGTTAGATATCTTAGGTTTCCAGTAGTCTTTAGTAACGAATCTGACGACAGAATAAAATTTTCCCAACCTCCACACTAAGAAAAGAAAGTACAAAATAGCAGCCATTTTTTTCCAATTTTGGCCTAAGATTCGTCCCCGAACACTACTGGCGACTCTAGATATAAATTTTGGTAGCAATCCCTTCAGAAACAAAAAAGTTAAAAATGGCAGCAATTTTTTTCCAATTTTGATCTCTTATTCGTCATCGGTGACCACTGATGACCCTAGATATCAATTTTGAAAGCAATCCGTTTAAAACCAAAAAGTTCAAAATGGTGGCCATTTTTTGAAGTTTGACCTCAGTTTCGTCATCGGACACCACTGGGGACCCTGGATATCAATTTTGTAAGTGATCCATTCAGAAACAAAAAAGTTGAAAATAGCGCCAGTTTTTTTCCATTTTGTCCTCAGATTCGTCACCGGAGACCACTGGGGACCCTAAATATCAATTTTGAAAGCAATCCGTTCAAAAAAAAAAGTTCAAAATGGCGGCCATTTTTTCAACTTTGACCTCAGGTTCGTCATCGGACACCACTGGGGACCCTGGATATCAATTTTGTAAGCGATCCGTTCAGAAACAAAAAAAGTTGAAAAGCGCCAGTTTTTTTTTCATTTTTGAATTTTGGAAGCAATCGGACCAGAAACAAAAATGTTTAAAATGGCGGCCATTTTTTGCAATTCTGATGTCAGATTCGTCATCGGAGACCACTGGGGACCCTAGAAATTAATTTTGAAAGCAATCCGTTCAAAAACAAAAAAGTTCAAAATGGCGGCCATTTTATTCCAATTTTGACCTCAGATTTGTCATCGGAGACCACTGGGGACCCTAGATATCAATTTTGAAAGCAATCCGTTCAGAAACAAAAAAGTTCACAAAATGGTGGCCATTTTTTACTCCAAGTTTGACCTTAGATTCATCATTGGACACCACAAGAAAAAATGAGGGTCTCCCCCCCTCAAAATCTTTCGCACCTGATTATTAGTAATACATTACAGGTAAGGTAATAAATTGTTCTGTGACAATCATATTTTTTTGGGACTAGTATTATAATTCATTACAGGTAAGGTAATAATAGGCTATTTGACAATGCGAAAAATAAAGTGTTAATTACTGTAATCAGTATGTAATGTAAGTTTAAAAATGGATATTTACTATGGGAAGTTGAAAATAATAATTAATTTATGTAAAAATCCGTAAATAAAAATGTATTTTTTTTGGCGTTTGTCACGTGACTCAAAACGCTCCTGTTTGGTCGGGTATAGAACATATGTCACTAGCCAGTAAACATCGTTTTCTACTTAAGCAACTTGTAGTAGTAGTACTGGCTAGTGACGTCACCGATGCCATTGCGACGCCATATTGTCAAAGTAGCGTTTTGGCGCGCTACTTAAATATTGAATTTTTATTTTGATATTTTTCAGGAAATATGTACCAGAATTAAAAAATACAACTATTACTGGGATCCACAAACTCTACTGAATAATAAAAAATATATTTTAAAAACCAGTCAAATAGCCTATTGTTCTGTGACAATCATTACTTTTCCAAAGCGCTACCATTTTTTGGGAATGAAGTTTTACTCGCGGTAAAAGGTAGCCTATGTCCTTCCCTAAGGTGTATTCTATTTCTGTGCCATGTATCATAAAAACTTTCCGTTCGCGCTTCCATTTTTCCCGAAGGAATAAGGTATTTTTCAGCGGTATAAGGTAGCCTATATCCACCCCCAAAGTCTATATTATTAGCTATCTCTGTGCCAAGTTTCATCAAAACTTTTCGAGTGCACCACCATTTTTCCCGTGGGAATGTTTTTTTTCCTGCGGTAAAACCTTCCATCCCCAAGATTTATTCTATTTCTGTGCCAAGTTTCATCAAAACTGTTTCGCCCCTCAGCTTCGCTTTTCCCGTGTGAATCAGGTATTTTCCCGCGGTAAAAGTTAGCATATGTCCTTTTCCAAGGTCAATTCTATCTCTATACGAAGTTTCATCAAAGTGACTTAGCCCTAAACTGAGTATCATTGATATCAGCCCATAAACAAAAAACATGAAAATTATCTTTGAATTTTAACATTGAACTTTTCAATTTGAAGCGGCGCTAAACTGATGCCGAGTTTGTATGCGTGACTAATTATCATAAATTAACAAATCCGATTGTTTTTTTCTTCATTTTTCACATTTCTGAATTTTTGCCCACCAAAAAAGTAGATAATGGGTTATTATTCGGTCTTTGGGTTTTAACCCAGTTATAACCCGGGCGGATTGAAACGGGCAAAAACTATTGCCCATCTCTAATCAGAACCATGTAACAATCCGATAAAAAAGTCAAGTCCACAATAAATCTCACTGTTCTCATTATTCGAAAATCTTTGAGATTTCAACCTATGTTCCTTAGTGTTCAGTTCCATGAGTACTACCACTGTGTTGCGGATTTGCGGATAAACAACCAGTTAAATTTCACGGTGTATTTTTGCTCTCCTGGACTCTTGGTCAGACTTTAGTACTTAGTAGGTAGTTTTTTTCTTTTTTTTTTAATAGCCTGCTTTATTTCCCACTGCTGGGCAAAGGCCTCCCCTCCACTACGCCAAACGTCACGATCAAGCGCACTTGTGGTCCAGTCTGTATCATACGCGTCCAAGTCGTGCCGCCAACGTCTCCGAGGCCTACCTCGTCGTCGGCGTCCATTTTCGGGTATAAAATCTGTAGCCAGTTTAGCCCATCGTTCGGGATGCATGCGGGCGACATGTCCCGCCCAGTCCCACTTCAGCTTTGCTGGGTGTAAGGGGTCCCAACTTTCATCCTTCGGGACCCAAGCCAACCTCGCCTGCTCGTGGTGCGCCCTGCTGAACAACGAAAGAGGCTCTGGCGACCTGCCAACACGCTCTGGACCAGCGTGGCGGGTATAGGTCCAAATTCCCCCTCAACACTATGACAAGCAACATAATAGTAGGTAGTAAAAGTATAAAAATGTTCTTACTTGCTCTTGTTTTTAATTATCCAAAAGGAGTCGATAACTTGTCCTTCAAGATCTACAGACACCTGAGAAACAAAATACAGGTAATTATTGTTTTATATTAATATTAATATTCTTGTATCTAAGGCCACAAATTAAAAAGTCAACTACTGTCAGTGACGTTATTAGAGATGACATTAAGTTTCCCTCTTTTAAAATTGTCAATTGTAGCTTTATGCTTTTTCAATAAATCATAATTTAGTGATAAATAAAATTTAGTTTCATTCATAAAACATGGCGCAGACGTCATTGTAAGTATCTACGCATTCGTAAAAACACTCCATACAGTCATGGAGACTAACCCGGTCAAACTGCCACCAAATTTTGATATGCGTGCCTCCAATTGTGCCGCAGAATGGAAGTTTTGGAAATATATGTTCGAAGACTACTTGGTAAGCATAGGCCAAGAACAAGCTAGTGACAAGGTAAAACTGTCCCTACTTAGAAATATGATGGGACCCGAAAGTACGAGAATTATTCTAACCCTAAAAATATCAAAAGAAGAGTTCCAAAACTATGAAAAGGTTACAGCAGCGATAGAGAAGTATGTTAACCCTAAATGTAATGATGTATTTGAAAGGTTCAGGTTTAATGAAAGGAGACAGGAACCTGAGGAATCCTTTGAGAATTTTTATACAAGCTTAAGGCAATTGCTTAGCACCTGCAACTACACTGATACAAGTACGGAAAGTCTAGAAGATCAGCTGCTAAGGGATAGAATAGTGCAAGGAACTGCAGATAAGGCCCTTCAGGAAAATTTGCTGCGCAGAGAAGGTTTAACATTAGATAAAGTTGCTGACATTTGTAGAGCAAGTGAAGTGAGCCGTTCACAAGTAAAAGTTATGAATCCATCTGTCGAAATTGATGCAGCGAAGTACGCAAATATCAAGAAGAGCGAAATTGATGCAGCGAAGTATGCAAATATCAAGAAAAGTGAGTTATTTAATTGTCGTCGTTGTCAAAAACGTCATGGGCCTAGGGCATGTCCTGCATTTGGAAAAAAATGTACAAAATGTGGCATATTAAATCATTTGGCTATCAGTTGCAAAGTGAGAAATCCTAAAGTACAGGAGGTAAGAGAGGCAAAAGTTTCTGAGTCAGATTCTTGTGAGAGCTTATATTGTGGAGCTGTGAAGTCAAATGTTGCAAAAAACCTTAATTGGTCTGAAAATATTCAAATTGGAGGCCAAACAATAAAATGCAAATTGGATACTGGTGCAGAAGTAAGCATCATGCCTAAAAATATATTTGACAAAATTAACAAAAGTTTAAATTTGAGTTTACAGAACACTGAATTGAAACTTGAGTCTTTTGCTGGAAATAAAATAAAGCCCTTGGGGATTGTTAACTTATGCTGCAAGTATAAAGAAAACGAATGTTATGAAAATTTTGTAGTAGTTAACTGTGATACAATGTTATTAGGACTCCCCGGGTGTGTATCACTTGACTTGATAAAACGTGTTCATACAGTGAACACTGACAATAATAGCAACAAAGAAAATTTTATTCAACAAAACTTGGAAGTGTTTGAAGGCATTGGTAGATTGCCAGGAAAGGTAGAAATTCCAACTAAATGTGCAGATGAACAAATCTGTCATCCATCACCAAGGTTGCCACACTGTTTGTTGGATCCATTAAAGATTGAATTAACAAGGTTAGTGGATAGAAATGCAATTGTGAAGGTGGAAAATATTAACAAAAATGCATGTGTCAATCGAATTGTAATTGTTGAGAAACCAAATGGCAAAGTCAGACTATGCCTAGATCCTTCTGATTTAAATAAAATAATTGTAAAAAAACCTAAAATGTTGCCTACTCTGGATGATTTAAGTATGAAGTTAAAAGGAAAGAAATTTTTCTCTGTTTTAGATTTGACTGAAGGTTTCCACCATCTACTTCTGACTGAGGAATCATCTTGGAAATGTTGTTTTGCTACTCCTTTTGGTGTATACAGGTACCTGGTTTTACCTTTTGGATTGATGAATGCACCGGAGCTTTTCCAGGATGTTCTCGAAAGTCATTTTGGTGAGTTTGAAAATGTTATTGTTTGGGCAGATGATATTCTAATAATGGGAGATACGGTTGAGGAACATGACCAAGCATTATTAAATGTAGTTAAAAAGGCAAAAGAACTTGGAATTGTTTTTAACAAAAATAAATTTCAGTATAAACAAACAGAAGTAAAATATGTTGGTCAAGTTTTTAATGAAAATGGCATGTCCCTTGACAAAGATAGAGTGGAGTCACTTTTGAGTCTCAAGGAACCTACAAACCGAGATGAACTAAGACAAATATTGGGTTCATTTAATTATGTAAGAAGATATGTACCAAATATGGCTCATTTGATGGCACCACTCTGCAAATTATTAAAGAAAAACATGGAATTTATTTGGTTGCCTGCTCATAGGCTAGCTTTTTCTGAGCTTAAAAGACAAATATGTTTAGCTCCAGCTCTAACCCCATTTGATACAAAGAGGAAAATTGTTTTGCAGTGTGATGCCTCAAAGAGTGGGTTGGGTTGTTGTCTTTTTCAAAAAGATGAGAAAGGTGTATTGAGGCTGGTTGCATGTGCATCAAGAACCATGAATGAGGCTGAACTAAATTATAGTCAAACTGAAAAAGAGTTGCTATCTATTTGTTTTGCTGTTAAAAAGTTTCATAGATACATTTATGGTTCTGATGTAGATGTACAAACAGATCACAAGCCCATTGTTTCAATTATGGCAAAAGCCATTTGCAAAATTGGCTCCCCACGCTTGAAAAGGTTAAGATTGAAATTACTAATGTATAATCTGAATGTTTATTATGTTCCTGGAAAATTGTTACATTTTGCTGATATGCTGTCGAGAAATAGCCTGAGTATTACTGAAAATGACAAAGAAATGCTGCATGTTGTACACTCTGTCTCCGCACACCTACCTATGTCACCTGAAAGAAAATTAAATTTTATAAAGGAAACTGAAAATGATTCTATTTTGAATATGTTAAAAAACTATTATTTTAATGGTTGGCCTGATAAATCTAAAATGGAAAAAGAATGTCAGGAGTATTTTAAATTAAGGGATGGGATTTATTTTGAAGGCGGATTAGCATTTTTTGAAAATAAAATTATTGTACCCAAATCTTTGAGATCCTATGTGATAAATTTAGTACACGAAGGTCACCCTGGTATTTGTAAATCAGTCAAAAAAGCTAGACAGCTATTTTATTGGCCAAAAATGTCAAATGACATTCACAATTTTGTTTTACAATGTCGCACTTGTGAAAAATTTCGCCCATCCAATTCATATGATCAGTTGATGCCACATAAAATACCTGTTCTAAGATTTGCTAAAGTTGGTACAGATATTTTGGAATTTGCAGGAAAAAACTTTTTGGTCATTGTTGATTATTTTTCACATTGGTTAGAGATAAGGCCTCTTGGTGATAAAACATCTAAGTCTGTGATTGATGCTTTTCAGGAAGTTTTCACTAGATTTGGTTTCCCTGAAGAGATTATAGCAGATAATAACCCATTTAATTCCTATGAGTGTCATCAGTATTACAAGTCTAAAGATATCAAGTTAATAACAAGTAGTCCACATTATCCAAGAAGTAACGGTATGGCAGAAAAGGCTGTACATATCAGTAAAATGTTATTAAAGAAAGCTAATGAGGACAAAGTAGATTATAGAGATTATTTATTAAGTTACAATAATACCCCTTTGTCAAATTTAGAGTCTTCTCCTTCACAAATTTTAAACAGCAGAAGAGTTCGGACACTCATTCCCACCCATGAAAAATTATTACAGCCCAAAGTTGAAAAGAATATTTACAAATTATTAGTATTAAGACAAACACTTAATAAAAATCAATCTGTAATCAAGAAAAAGGAAATGAAGTATGATGTTGGTGAGAAGATAGTTTTTAAAACTGACAAAGAAAATGTTTGGAGAAAAGGAAAAGTAGTTGGAAAATGCAAAGAACCAAGATCATACTTCATTCAGAAAGAAGGGGATAGTAAAGTTATAAGAAGAAATTGTAAACATTTGAAAAAGTCTTATAGTAAGGATATGATTTGTTATAGAGGAAATTTTGATTTTGATTATGAGTGTTCAGTATCAGTTTCACAACATCTTGAAAATAATGATGACAGAGTGAGGTTGGAAAATAGTCCCAAACCTAGTGGTCTAAATAATTTTAATAATAATATGAATGTTGTGGAAAGTAATAGTGGTAATAATTTTAAAACTACTCGTAGTGGCAGGATTGTAAAGCCAAGACAAATTTTAGATTTGTAACAGTCTCGAGGGGAAGGTGTTTTATATTAATATTAATATTCTTGTATCTAAGGCCACAAATTAAAAAGTCAACTACTGTCAGTGACGTTATTAGAGATGACATTAAGTTTCCCTCTTTTAAAATTGTCAATTGTAGCTTTATGCTTTTTCAATAAATCATAATTTAGTGATAAATAAAATTTAGTTTCATTCATAAAACAATTATTATTGTACGTATATTACAAATGCGAAACGAAATCAGTTTGTCAAGCAGACTCAGATACGCCAAATTTAAGTTTTTATATTTAAAGGGGCTTAACAAATTTGTTAAAAAATAAAAATATGTTCGCCGCGCCGAGTGGGAAACACATCCTCCCGGTCTACGAGTTGTAATTCTAACTTGATTTCATTCAAGAATGTGTTTAAAAAAATTAAGGCACAGCAGACTCGGTTAGCTCTCCCATGAAGTCCTCTATAATTATTTTATGGAAGTTACCTGTAAATGAGCGGTCGGTAGCCAATTGGCTAGGGCCGTTGATATTCATTCGGAAGTTCGCGGGTTCGAACCTCGGCACGTATCAATACTATCAATATGTTTACGAATTCATATGTAGATACGTTTATTCATCATGAGGAAACTTGCACAGAAGTACTTCAAGAGCTGTGTGTGAATTTGACCAACCCGCACTGGGCCAGTGTGGGCGACTAATTCACCCTAATTTAAGGGTAGGCTCGAGCCCCTCGTTGGTGTGGGGACATCAATGATAGATAATGATGATGACCTCTAAGAACCTCCATTCACAATTATTATGTCCTTACCCTAAGGGCGCATTTTCATTGGTCGTTAGCGCCTGCATGCGGGGTGCGTGAGAATCTGGATACAGTATGGCAGAAAAAGAGATCTTGGGTTTTGGGGGTTGCCCCACATGCTTTTTATCGACCGAGTTATCGACTGACTAATTTCATTGGTCGTCAGCCTGCATGCGTTAAACTCCCCACTCCCCGCATTCGGGCTAACGACCGACTTATCGACCAATGAAAATGCGCCATATTTCAGCTCTGAAGAAAATAATAAAAATCCTCGACATATTGAAAAAAATCGATGGAACTAATTTTATTAATAGCCATTATTAACAGAAACATTCAAAGAAACATGTGGTGCCCCCCGAGCCAGGTTTATTATTTTTCTGGTCGGGCTTTAGAGCGGACCGCTAACTAGAATAAACTCTAGTAAAGCCCGACGCCCGACCAGAGAAATAAAAAACCTCGCCATATTGCGGAATTTCAATGGAACTAATTTTATAAGGGAAATTGTTGCCATAGTCGTAAAAATATACACGTGGCGCCCCAACAGCAGGTTTTTTATTTCTTTGGTCAGGCTTTAACTGTCATTTACCTGTTCAAAGTTGATATGCGTTTTGTTGAACGCCTTGAGGCGGGTGTAGCCGAAGTCCTGTGAGCGAAACGCTGACCAGGGCTTGGGGGACCCTGTCAATTAGGTACATAATTAAATGAACTGTGTTTTCTATGGTTTGTTTTATATTGATCCGGACAAAAGGTCATTGACGCCTGCATACAATGCGCACCTTTTTTTCAAACGATACGATAAAACTACAGGAAATTATCGCAAAATTCGTAATTTGGCATATACTTATTGTATATTTGGTCTATATTGTAGTAAGTAGAAGGCGGGGTGAGCGTGTGACCTTGCCATACATTTTATCGTCACATTATTTTTAGTAACTTTTAAGAAAAGAAAGAGGTCAATGAACTCTTGTCCGGATTTATATGAAACAGATCATAATCGAAAACAATTTTATTGCCATACAGATAGCGACCACAACAACGTGGTCATAGGATTGGTCATTTAGACATGGCTGCTATTTGTTTGTAGTTTATAGAAAAGCAGCACCACCAGCATATTATAACAAGTAATTTAGCAACGTACAGTCTTTACCCTAACGGGGTGAGCAAAATTTTACTAAGTTCAGGAGGCTAAATAAAACCAAATTTAGCAAAGTGTTTCGGTTAAGATTCGGTACGCATAAAATTTAATAAGCTACATCATCATCAGTGTGTTTCATTAAGTATGCATCTAATCTAGTGATAATTTTGTCTATGCGGCAACTACACCTGAATCCTTTGTCGCTTCTATGACATCTAATGGGAAGACATGGGCATGTCCTTAAGGTTTTATTCACTTACGTTTAAAATGGTCGCGACCTTCCCTGCAGCCGGCCGAGCCTGTTATAATGTGCACTGGAGCCCTGCGTAATTTACCATTATTGGTTAAAAATACTAAATTAAAAAATTTAATAGCCCCCGACACAAAAGGTTAGGTAAGTACTTGATCCTTTCAACAAATAAAAGAGCTGATAATCTTCAAATGGCTGAAGATATTTTCTTGGAGCATAGCTAAGAACACTCTCGATTGTGACATTTGTGACACCTTGCAAACAGAAAAAACTAGATCAAAATCGGCGCATCCGTTTAGGAGCTACAATGCCACAGACAGACAGACACACACGTCAAACTTATGACACCCCTCTTTTTCGTCGGGGGTTAAAAAACATTACGTGATTCACTCTGCCGTACACGAGAGGGATGTAGCTTTAGCTGTATTTCAGAACAGGAAGAAAGAGCCCAAAATCTTAGGTTTTCGGGCGTCCGTTAAAACATGTGCGGGCGTCCGCGCGCGGGTCTATATTGAAAATTAGTATGAGCTTAGCCTATTACACGTACTATTTTTTAATCGCCGACGAAAAAGAGGGGAACTTACAAGTTTGACGTGTGTGTCTGTCTGTATGTCTCTGGCATCGTAGTTCCTAAACGGATACACAGTTTTTTTTGTTTGCAAGGTGTCACAATCGAGTGTTCTTAGCTATGATCCAAGAAAATATCTTCAGCTATTTGAAGATTATCAGCTCTTTTCTAGTTTTTGAAAGGATCAAGTAACGGTTTTGTGGCGGGGGTTCTTAATCTCAATGTTATCAATAGAGACACGCGCGCGGAGCTCGCGCATGTTTTAGCGGACGCCCTAATCAATCACTCTGCTGGGTTCTTCTCTGTTGTATGAAGCCGTGTGTGGAAGAAAACACTAAAGTTTATTATACACCGATAAATTTAGCCAATTGAAAAGCTATTTTTAAATAAAAGCGAAAATGAATGACGAAATCCGAATACACGAAAAAAAACCTTAAGTCGAAACAATATGTATGAAACAGCAGTTTTTTCTTTTTGGTATGATTTGGTCCAATGGAAGAAGATCCTGATATTCATGAATTACATTGTCCAGAGAAGAGACTCTTCAACCCAAGGGCCTGACACACTTTGACAGAAAAAGATAGTCTTATTGCGATTCCTAAAAGAGGAAATAGAAAAGATGCATCATGTTTTGTCTCTATCACCGACCGAGCATTTTTTCATTGTCGGGTTATAGGCACACTTCATAGATAGACTCAATGTATGTCTTTCTCTTACGCCCGGTCGCACGGTGGCGAATCTATAACTACTATACTATATCTATGCTTCAACCAGTAAAATTTTAAAGTGTGTAAGTATTTATTATGGTGTGAAGAAAAGACACAGGTAAAGATTTATAAGATATAGGTATAATGTATTTTTGTCACTCAATCCGTAATCGTTGCGTAAGTTTTATTCAAGAAATTAACTTATTAATGTTATAATAATATCATGTTTTTTTTTTTTTCTTACAAACTAATATTAAGTTAGTGGGGTAAGCAGTCAGTGGGGTGAAAGTAAAAGATAAAAATACATAAAAAGAAACAAATTCTAAAATTATAAATAGTTCCTTTATTTCTATAGATTACCTAATATACATACGAGTATCACAAGTAGATATTTTAACGTCATTTCATTTTGATTAATTTAAAAATATGGCAATATTATAGGTATATTTACCCGTAATTAAATTCTTATGATTACTATAAAACCACTAAATATTTGTATCTTTGGTAAAACAGTTTTTATGTAGTAAATGCTTCATAATATCGATATAAAATAAACATAATATTTTACTAGATGGCGCTGTCTTGATCCGGCGACGTTTCGTTTTACGCAGCAGCAATTGGATTAATTAGTCAAATCGTTCCAATGTTGTCATTTAGAACGTATACGGTTGGTGAAGATCTTTTACAACCCAAAACGAGTCTATAACATCCCCATCTTGGTCCACGCTAACCTGCAGACAAAATTGTACAGTATTATTCGTGTGAGAGGGAGACAAAATATACCTATTGCGTAGCGTTACACGAAGCTAAAAATCGCAAGTAAAGTCCGACCAGAAAAATAAAAATCCTCGCCATATTGCGGAATTTCAATGGAACTAATTTTATAAAGTAAATTGTAGCCATTATTATAAAAATATACACCAGAGCAGGTTTTTATTTCTTCTTTATTATATTATATTATTACTGCTGTGCAAAGGCTTCCCTCCTTTTCTTCCATTGCTCTGTCTTGAGATACTTCTGCCCCCGTAACATGCAGTGCTATGACAAAAGTTTGTCGCACATTTAACAAAAAAACCCGCCATATTGAAATATTCTCCAATAGGATAAGAGAATACGCACGACAAAATTATGTCTGTCACGCGTGGACCGGGCATGTTGAGAGGCGTGCCAGTGTTTTAAGTATCTGTCAAGCTCGTCTCGCAATCGACGCGGCCACGTCTGCGCCTGTTGGTCGGTGGGTTCCAGACCACGGTTTGTTTTGCCCATAGGTCTTGTAGCATGCGGCAGACGTGTCGTCGTGTCGCACACATTGCGCGAACCTGCCAGTTCTATTCAAACTAATATCGCATCGCCTCTTAAAATTTTAAAAGTTTATTGCTTCATTAGTGTGAGACGAAAGCCAGCCTTGGTTTGAACAAAACTTAGTAACTTCATTAAAATTTGACATCAAAATGTGATTTGTGGAATCTTACTTCGAATAAAAAACATTTTGATTTTGATATAAAGCCTGACCAAAGATATAAAAAACCTGCTCTGGGGGCGCCACGTGTATATTTTTACGACAACAATTTCCCTTATAAAATTAGTTCCATTGAAATTACGCAAGGTTTTTAATTTCTCTGGTCGGGCTTTACCTATAGGTATATTTTCGTGTGAACTTCCTCACCTGTTCGAAGTATAGGTGTGTGTTATTGTACGCTCTAAAGCGCGTGTATCCGTAGTCGCTGGAACGGAACGCCGACCACGGCTCGGGCTTGGCTGCAACGGAACGTCATACTGTCAAACTCAAATGACATTATAGAGTTTGGCAAATTAAAGTAAACAATGAAATTGGAAAACATTATACTGGCAACAAAGTTACATAGAAAAAAAAGTATCAAAATAGGTAAATCTATAGAATCGGGGTTGCCACGATGATTTTTTTCAAATTTGCCGCGTTTTTTCATTGTCTATTTTCATTTGCCAAACTCTACTAATATTATAAAAGTGAGTGTAACTGATTCTTTGTCCTTCTTTCACACACTGAAATCTACCGTCACAAGTACGAAATTAACTCTGCAATATGGTTTGAATTAGTGACTTTATTATTTTTAATTTATTATTTAAGGCATAAATAATTTACTGAGCGAGAGCGCTGCTCGCTATTTAATACGACAGACTGGCAAAAAAAACGTTCTCAAAACGAGGGCGTTGACAGGCCAGGTTCATTTAGATCCTTGTCGAAAATTAGGAAAGAGTACAAAATATTTTCTTTTTCTACAAAACTAAAAGGCTCATCAAAAAATCTAAGTTCTTTCGTGAAAATACCTACTGATAAATACTAATTTAATTAAATTGTATTAATTACTATTTAAATTCATTCTTTTGGAAAAGTAGTAGAAAAAATGTAGTGCCCTTTTTTTAGTCAACTATTCTGCTAAAACTTACCGCTCCGCAAACCCCTCTCATAAAGTAGGTACTCCTGGATAGGTCACTGACTCATAAGTAGGTCGCCTTAATGGGATATATTCAGAGCAATTTTTCTTCCAATCTAGAGAGAAATTAATTGTATAATAAAATAACTTACATTTGAATGGGTCGGTGCGTTCTCTGCATCCTGCCGACCCAGTTATGACGTGTATCGGAGCGCTGAAAATTAAAAAAAAAATTCAATGTAGGATTTCATTCGATGTTAAAGCTAAACAAGGCGTCACTTAAGTCATCATACCAAATTAATGCATTATCAAATTGTCGTCATCGATTTTCTGTTAAGAGATTTGTAACTATTTTACTACGAATAAGTTATTTTCATGGTATGAAACACACAATCAAGTCCTGAAGCTTGATTGGTCGTACTTTTTCGACACAAGCATAGGTCAATTAAAATATATTTAATCATCATCAAAAAAACATCAGCGCATCAAAAGATAAGATAACAAAGAGATTTTAAATTAGTTTGCCGTAATATAATCGTACTTATTATTATATCATCAAAAATAAAATAAAACAACAAAATTTTTGTCGTCACTGTTGCCGCGTTGCTTTAACATAAAATAGAATACAATTCACAATAGTAAAAGTATAAATGCACGGCCCTATTGCTAAATGCAATATCTACAAGACAACCCATTATTAGAACGGGCGGATTATTTTTAAATAAAGTTGGTAAATTGCAGTTTTTAATTTGAAACGTGGCATACATTAAGATGTAGGTACCTACCTACTTAAATTTATCTATTAGGATAAAATGAGGATGTGTTTAATTCCGAGTTATTTTGTTCAAACGATATGCGATAACCCGTACTTAACTAATAAAACAATGGACTCAATTCCGGCGTGGCCGTCTTTTTCATTCATATGGGAATCGAGAAAGATGGGAGATGAATAAATCTAATTTTGAATGAATGATATTTAAAATTAGAGCGAGGTACGACCAATCAAGCTTCACTGGACTTGACGAAAGGGACGTATGGTTTTTAAATTTAAGTTAGAGCGTAATATGTAGAATCGGGCCCATTGTCTTTATATCTACTATAAAAAATTATTTTCAAGCACAGATTTTTTTTTACATTTTACACAAGGTTCATTGATCCCAACCTAGGCAAATATAGAGATATACACAAATAGAAATACTTAAATAAAATATATTACTTACATAAATAAACAAGAAAAATGCAGTAGATCGTCTGTACTGATACGAGTATAGCATTGATAAATGTTTAAACATTTTAAGCTTTCGGCAATTTGATTAGAGGAGATAAAAATGCGATACTAGCGCCTCTGTATTTTTTAACTCTTTTTTTATAGAAGGTTGAGAAAGTTGTATACCAATTTAGATTCAGATTAAAACTATATGCTTTATACTACACAAAATAAGACAATAGAAGAGTGCTTTTCAATTAAGGGGCTACCCAAGAATAATGGCGCCGCCATTTGTTAAAAAAAATTACTTGCGATGTATATTTATTTTCTAAAATTCCGTAGGCGGTAGGTGTTTTAGAAGTTGGCGTGCTATAGGATATAATAGGGAATAGGGGCCATAAACTGTATTTATTATAGTCCGCCGTAGACACATCTAAAGGTGCTAAAAACGGCCACTTTTGGCATATTTTCTATCTTTAACTTCGAACTCAAACTAACATAGCTATAAGAAGTAAAAAAAGATAATAGAAAGTGTTACTTTGGCGCGATTTTCGATCGATAAAATTTTCAGAAAACGCGTTTCCAATCCAATCATATGAATATTTATATGATCAAGTGATGTATGACAATTTTGTTTGTATGGATGGGAGTGTCGATATTTTTCTCTTTTTCGAGAAGTTTCTTTGGGAAAGCTGCTCAAAACCGTTAACTGAGAATATCGTTTCATTACTTGTTAAGCCGCCACTCGCGCCCTGCACATATTGTATTAGTTTAGCAACACATTTATACAAGCGTGATTGCCCCAAAAAATATATTTATATTATGCATAAATAATGACCACCACAACCATCGATATGTACAGAAGCCAGCATATGCTTTTGGACTCAACTCACCCCTATTTATTTATAGTATAGCATACTATTAGTACTAATTACACACATTACAAAAAAGAAAATTATAATATAAAAGTACAATTTAAATAAAACTGGTATGCACTCGCGTCACTTGTAAGGTTTTTGAGATCCTCCGCTGGTCCATTGTATCTACCGCTACCGCTACGGAATACGGGCGCTCTCATGATCAATATGTCCAGCCGCATGTGCTGGCTTCTGTACCATTTTGGAAAATGTTAGAGTAGAATAAGAGTTGTATTTACCTGGAAGCTTAGATATTTACAAACACTACACTATATCACGCTCTGCTTGATAAGACAAGACAAACACAAAAGCCACGATAAAAGGAATGTACCCGAAACCGAAAGTTTATAATTAGGTCAGTAAGGCTGCTTTTCCACCAGAGCTGTGAGAAGTAGCTAAGCGATTCTATTGGTGGATTTTTTCCTCGCACACCGCTAGCTACCTCGCACGGCTCTGGTGGAAAAACACACTAAATCGGGTAATAATTCGCCGCTAATTTGAGTTGAGTATGTTCGTTGAGAAAGGGGATATACTTTTATTACTTATTTAGATAACTAGACAGACCTGACCAGAAACAAAAAGCTTGCTCCGGGGGCGCCACATGTTCTTTTTTGTCTATGTTGCAATCATTTGGTAGAATAAAGTTAGTTCCATTGAATTTCCGCAATATGGAGAAAAATTTTTATGTTTCTGGTCAGACTTTTCAATATTAGGCAACATTTACAGAGTGAGTGAGAAAGAAAGATAAGGTGACAAAATACATATTAAAACTTATTCTTTTTCAAATAAATAGATACAAGATTACGTTTATCTGCGATACTGTAACACACCATTTTGCGATTATGATTAATTATTTTTTTTTATTGATTTATATCCCTTAGTCGCCTCTTCTTGTACAAATAGTGCAGAATTTTTCAAACAGCGTCTAATTTAAGTAGTTACAGAAATAAACAGAACTTTACAAGGCAGTGTCCACTATATTGCCACCTTAATTTTAACCTTATACCCTAAAAATAAAGTCGAAAACGAATGAATTGTATAAAGTTGTTTTGGGTTTTAAAGGGTTAACAGAACTCACCCAGGGTTGACGTAAGGTTCCTCGGCCGAGCCGTTGTAGACTCTACCGTCGTAGAGGGGCCAAGTGCGTTCATAAGAGTGCTCGTGGGCCCAAATCACTATATCCACTCCGTAATCCTTGAGGAGTGGCTCCATACCTTGAGGGAAAGAGACGGGTTAGCATCATCATTGTCATTAATAGCCAGGGTGTCAGGCCTTATTCGACCACCTTGGCCCAGTGTGGACAGGTCAACTTCGCACATCATTAACAGCTTATATATGTCCCCACCGAGGGGCTCGAGCCTACCCTGATACCAGGGTGAATAGGCCTTAGTCGACCACGCTGGCCCAGTGCGGGTTGGTACCTTCACACACAACCTTTGAATTTCTTCGCAGGTGTGTGCTGTTTCCTAACGATGATTTCCTTCACTGTAACTTGTAAGAGCGTCGAATAAACGTACAGATGAATCCGAAAGTCGAAAACGCATTGGTATGTGGCGAGGCTTGAACCTGCGTCCTTCGAAATGGAAGTCAAACAGCCCTAGCCACTACGCGACCATCGACACGCTCTGATAGGTTAGCGAAACGTGCAAACGTCTGACTCGATACTTCTTGATGTGATGCCCTAATCCTCACAATCGGCAGGCGGGTTAGGAATCGCAGTTGGTTACACAGGCGAATGACTTCAGAAATGTGGCTGCCAATTTCCCGATTTTAGTAATCTCTGTGGAACTATTTAAATTACGTTAGTGAGTATCCCATCCCAAAGCAAATTAGTTAACTTTTTACAATTCTACTTGTACACAAATTATAGAAATACTGTTTATCTAATTCATGAAACAAACAACATAATAATGAATCATACAGACATCAAAATCAAATAAAGTTAATATAACCTCGTAATCTATCTAGACCAGCGGTTCTCAATCTTTTTTGGTGACGGAACCCTTTTGAAAAGCAAAATACTTGACGGAACTCTACAATAAAACAACAGTTTTCAAAAGTGTATTCTTAATAATAAGCATAATAAAAGTACAATGTAACAGTCACAAGTAGATGTCGGGGAGATTTCAAACTTTGTATCACTATCTATGTGGGGGACGTCTGTGAGTGGCGCAGACGGGTGATCAGCTCCCGGTATAGGAAATATTTCACCCCTAATCCCAGCCTGATGATGCCACTCATCCGTTTGTAGTACCTAAGCTTTCCCTCCTATCCGCGCGCATCGCCTTCAAGAATGTGTCGCACGGTCCGCTTCCCTTGGCCCCCAGTCGCAAGTACGGTAACCGGGGATGCGCGGAGTGCGGACGGACGAGCCGCGGGCGGATGGCCACGGTGTCGGCTAGGTGCCTCTACCACCGGGCCCCCACCCCGCAAGCCCGCCGCACCGCCCCAGCCCGCCCTACACCCGGGGGATTTGAGAGCTTGCCCTACAGTTTTCCCTCCTCTGTCAGGTTCGCGAAGAGTAGTAGTTCTGCCTCTACTCAGCATCATGGCACCATCAAGGTGCTCTGGTTTTACTGCTGCCCCTGCGTCATCCCCTCAAACCTACTGGTAGCCCCTACAAAATCTTTAAGATGTTTCCTAACGTTGTTGGTTCAGCTAATTCGTTCATTTCTATCCTGTCTGTGCCTATAATCTCCCATCTGGGCATCGAAAACATTGGACACTCTGCGAGGAAGTGTTGTTGTATCACTATGATCATTACTAAAACCTACCATTATACTCTTCCCGAAATTTTACATTCGTCTCATTATCTTAAAGCCAAAATTTTTTAAAGTTTTACTTCTACCACGTGTGAATTGTACACATGACCTTTTTTTCAAATTCTCGCGGAACCCCTACAGAAGTATCGCGGAACCCCAGGGTTCCGCGGAACACACTTTGAGAATGGCCTAGACAATCTACTAATAGTGCTAATACTTAATAGCCTATTATGGAATATGCACGTGACTTCAAAATGAACAAAATATATTTTTTTGTAATCTTTTTTGTTACACAAACATAACGATACAATTATTTTTAAAAGTAAACATAATTTAACAGTAAAATTTAATAATAAAATATCGGCTATTTTAAAATTTCTTCGCAAAGGATAGTGGGCAAAAATGTTTGGGCGGCACACCCACTTCCGCCACAGATTCGACTGCTTTAGTTTGAAAGGTATCATATTCATATTTCTTTGTGCCAATGCGCATCAAATTCTACCCTGTGGTTCTCCATTTATTTGAAGTTAAAACAAGCACAATTACAAACACATTTTGTTTATTGTTACTTTACAAGAAATAAAACAAACATTATTTTATTATTATTATCTATTATAATTGAGTCTAAGAAAAGAGCCGGTCGGTAGATGTTTTCTTCGTGTCTTGCCAGGCTTAAAAACCATAATGTAATGACCATGACATGGGCGCAGCAACCCAAAGTGCAGTTGCCTATTTTACAGGAACAGTAATCAGACTCAGCGCTGTCAGCGATCAGAAACGCAATTGTTTTTTGTGTTTAGCTGACAGTGATTTCGGTGACGACGGTGTCGACGCGACGACGACGACGTGGGGAAGTGAGGGGGATTTTATAGTCGCCCAGCCTTTTCTCCATTAAATATCATTAAGATTCACATTTTAAGAGTTATTAACAATAAAAAATAATAGTAACTAACGAGTAAAAATATTTTATAATATTAAATAAGTATGTATACATAGTTTTATTTCATGATCTGTCGGATATTTTACCATGGCGTTATAATAAAAATTGTTCATTTTTAGAAGGTGTTTTCAGTCATAATTATTATATGACTGGCGGAGCTGGGTGTATTTTGCCCACCATCCTTTCCAAAACGGGTTCATTTGGTGGTGAAACAAAACGTGACATCAATGCCCTTTCGACGTACAATTTTGCTTTCTTTTTTTCTGGCCTGGATCCAAGTCCTTTCAGCTCAACGTTTAACGAACATTGAGCTCGTGTATCATCTGACGTCAAACCAAGCGCGGTAAAATGGCCGCATTCAAATCGCCCGAAAATAATAGTGATTTTAATAAAAAATTTTAGCTTAATGATTTATATTATGGATGTGTTATATTTTTTTTCGTAAAATAAAAAATAAAACATACGTAAATACTTATTCCCTGTGTCAATTAGTTGCCAAATTAAATATGTTGAAGCATAAAGACGATAACTGATTGATTTGCAAAATCAGCTTTTTATTATTTAGTTTAGTTTAGATTCTTAACGGACTAATTTAATTAAGATGCTGATACGTCAATGTTAGTGTTTGGTTTGATCCCCTTTTGTAAATCGTAAAACATTAATGGTTAGAAAACGATTTTAGAAAAAAGCAAGCAAGCAAAAAAGAATTCAAACTTGAAATCAAATTCTTCTAAATTCATTCTTAGTTAGACATTATTCATAATTCAAAATTTATGAAGTCGAATCGAGACAAGAAAACAGTGCGATTTTATACATTTTTCTACATTTAATTTTTCATTTGCAAAACTGCAAAGTGTAGTGCTATCTTTATATCGCGTAGCAACTGTAGCAAGCTGTTATCAATAAAATTGCCTCCACACAACACTATCTTAACTACTATGCAATGCAATGAGAATGTTAAAAGCGTTTTATCACCATCAAACATGACAGCTAGGCGATGATTTGTGTCTGTAGTACATTTACTTACTATTATGGAAAAAAAAGTAAGGCACAATACCCTCTTTCCCTATTTATTTATCTATTGCAACTTTATCAAATTCTTAAAATTGTTTGTACACATTTCCTTTTCTCAGAATTCATCTAAAGCTCGAATGCAGTTTAAAATATGCCCAAAACTCACTGAAAGCGCCCAAAAACGGCAACCCCATCCTGGTGTACTCGACAGTACAGTCGATATCGTCGCTATTACTGCAGTACATCGGCCGGTGTCCGTAGAGAATGATCCAAGGCCGCGTCCGCCTGTCGTGGACAACCAGCAATGGATCAAGAATAAGGGGGAAACTCACCTCCGCCGAAGAACGGCAAGCCCACGCGGTTGGGCAAGTAGTTATTCCAGCAATCGTCGTACTTGTTGCTACAATACATTGGCCTATGCCCGTACACAATGATCCACGGCTGTTTTTGCCTGTTGACGATATTCAGTGTAAACTCTGCTCAAACTGACTAGAACTTGATTTATTGATTTTTTTAAACGCGTCTAGTTCGTAAAGGCAACAGAATCCTGTTGGAATCATGTCAGTTTGAGTGGAGCTTCATATGGAAGATATACGATTGTGAAATTTTTTTAAAAAAAACATCCGTTAGTTACATGTAGTACTTAAAGAAAACAACGTGCAAATTTGGTAATTATTACAATAAT
Source organism: Teleiodes luculella (assembly GCA_948473455.1). NCBI lineage: Eukaryota > Metazoa > Arthropoda > Insecta > Lepidoptera > Gelechiidae > Teleiodes > Teleiodes luculella. Next base: position 14,588,274 of record OX419596.1, read on the forward strand.
ATCGATGAAATGAGCCGCTATAACATTCCTTTTGACACACCAACGGGCAAAAAACCAAACACGTATACGTTGATAAATATTCTAGTACGTGTTAAATATTTAGCTACTTCCATTTTAACACATACTAGTATTATGGGCTTCCGCAAGGTGCCGCCTGAATCAATTTACTTTATTATTTTATTCTGTATCAAAGTTAATTATGATAGATTGTCTGTTTCAACAACATTTACTTGATGACTAAAAGGTTTAATGCCCTTCTTTTTAACACACGACGAAAAAGAGGGGTGTTATAAATTTGACGTGTGTGTCTGTCTGTCTATCTGTGGCATCGTAGCTCCTAAACGGATGCGCCGATTTTGATCTAGTTTTCTTTGTTTGCAAGGTGTCACAATTGAGAGTGTTCTTAGCTATATGATTCAAGAAAATATCTTCAGCCATTTGAAGAATATCAGCTCTTTTCTTGTTGTTGAAAGGGTCAAATGACGATATCTCTATACGAACTCTATAACAACGTCCAAATTGTAATTAACAATCTCTCGGCCTGGTTTGTTGCCAATGGAATGCAACTTAATCTGGGGAAGTCCAGCTTGCTCGAATTCTGTATGCGGGGGTCTACTGCACCAAGTCTTTTGGACAACGTGATGGTGGGAGGGGTTGGTGTCCCAAGGGTGAGCCAAACTCGTTTCGTAGGATTCAATTTCGACAGTGGTCTGCAGTGGAAGGAGCATATCAGCGGCTTGTGCACCAAACTCAACTCTGCATATTATGCTGTGTCTCGTCTTACTGCGACGCTGTCGAGGGAGAATCTGCTCAAAGCCTATTTTGGATATTTCCACTCCCATCTTACTTATGGTATAGACCTCTGGGGCTGGTCCGCTGACAGAGATCGCCCATTCCTTCTTCAAAAGAAGGTGATTCGGAAACTCGCAAGGGTCCCGGATGATGAGCCTGCCAGGCAACACTTCATAGACTTGCGGATTTTGACTGTCCCTTGTCTTTATATTTTTGAAGTTGCTAAATATGTGAAGCGTCACCATAGCGAATTTCCAGTTAAAATCTGGATTGGACAAAGAGCATGTAAACGGCGCAATCGACCGCTGGACACAGTTCCTCAACGACTGCAGAAGAGCAACAGATCGCTGCACGTCATGGGTTCCCTTATTTATAATAATATACCTGTCTTTATTAGGGATTCTGTATCCGAACCTATTTTCCTAGGAAAATTAAAAACTTGGCTTATCCAAAAAGCATTCTATTCGGTTCAGGAGTTCTTGGATGTTGATAATAATATTTTATAACAATTTTATTTTAATTTATATACATTTGTATTAATTATTTAACTATTCCGTTTGACATTATTAATAGCATAAATAATGCTAATGTACCTAAGACCTGCTTTAACTTAATAATGTAATTTACTGTTCTCATGTTATATACCTACATATTGACATTGTATACTTAATACAAAATAAAGAATATGAATATGAATATGAATATATGAATATTGAGGCGGGGATTTTTATCTAAATACTGTCATACCTAATACTTAAAATCTTCCGAACTATTTATATCCCATAAGTAGGTATGTAACTTACGTAATGTCGCTACCTACAATCTAACTATATGAGTACAGTACAATAGCATACTACATATCTATGTCAGTCTAATATGTAACAATTAATTGAACAACTTTATTTCCAAAATTATTTACTACGAGTATTGTGATGAATGATGACTTCAGTAATGTACAGTACATACAGTAAAACAAAAAAAACAAAGTAAATGAATACTTTTAAATTCTTATTTGCTTTCCTTCTATTCGCGTTGATACTTTTTTCCCGTGGGAATGATTTTCCCGCTATAAAAAGCAGTCTATGTCACTCCATTGTGTTTGATACGCTTTCACGCCAAAACCACTACACCAATTTCGATGAAATTTGGCACAGAGATAGAATAGGCTTTGGAAAATGCCTTAGGCTACTTTTTACTGCGGGAAAAATACCGCATTTCCATGGTCAAACCTCTTGGCGCGTAATCGTATTTGTATATTGGATCGTTAACAGCAATAGATAACAGCCCATACATGTCGCCACCGAGGGGCCGGACCTACCCTGAATTAGGGTGATTACGTCTTAATTGACCACGATCGATGGCCCAGTGCGGATTGTATAGCACAGAAGCCAGCACATGCGGTTGGACATTCGCACTATTAACCCCTACCACAGAATAAATAATAGTACTAGGTAGGTACAGAAGGCGCACTCTCTGATAGCAAACATGCGAATTTAATTCTAGCTACCACGCCACTAATGTTCAAATTACTTTGAACGCGTCGAACGTGACCCTGGCTATAATAGCCTACCGTTTGTCGTTGCGCTCGTATTAAAACAAAATGCACCTTAAGACCGCGCCGCGAGAGTCCGTATTACCACAGAATAAATAATAGCGTCGTCGTCACAAGCGCGCGCGTTTTTCTTACTACCTGGCCTCATATATGGGGCCGCCCGGCGTAGGTACATTCTGGAGCCCTGGCGCGGAGTGCGCCGGGCCTGCACCTACTGCTGCGCGAATACGGGCGCTCTCATGATCAACATGTCCAGCCGCATGTGGTGTACATTGCATATGGATAGATTTCATACAGTTTTTGGGGTGTTTGAATGAATGAACTCACTATAAGTGGGTTTGGTATTGAGTCCGCAGCGCGTCATTTCGCAGGCGCAATCGTCGTCATTGCTGTTGCTGCAGTACATCGGCCGGTGGCCGTACAATACCACCCAGCCACGGATCCTCCTACACCATCCAACCACCGATTACACTAACAACTTTAACCTGCACGTTCTCTTGCTAAAGGAGATAATGTTTCGCTCCCCGTATACATGGTAGACACAATGAAAAGCTTTTTTGGTTTGTACGTACGAATATTGTTTTTTTCCATGTTAAGAAAAGGAAAAAGACGTGATAAAATACAACAACCAAAGAACAAACTAACAAAGAAAATATAATAATTTTCTATTCTATGGACCCCAAAAAAATATTATTGGGGAGTAGATCACGGAAATAAAATTTATATACCTATGAGATCGGTCGTATCTCGGTCGGATGGGATGACCCAAGAAAAACATCGTGATAAAAACTATGAGTACATCGTGTTAATTTCAGTCAATTTATTGTGTTATTCTAAATATCGCATGAAATTCTTACTACCGGTCACTGCCCTTGCGGTATTTAATCGAAACGCAGTGCTCTTCATACGTCCTTGCCTCCTAGTACTTGAATGCGCCTTGATTACAGTTTTCTCATATTAAATTCAGTTTGAAAATAATTTCTATAATTACTGAAGCTGGTTTATTTTTTAATTATTCCTCCAGCAAATGAAGAATTTTTAATATGTGCTCTAATTTTTTTTAGCAAGATTTTTTTATCAGGATACTTGGAATCGTTTTATTGATTTTCATTAGTAGTGTCAGTATACGCAAATTTTATTTTACTAAAAGCCTAAACTCTACCTTTAATAACTACATTCAATTTTCATGCATTTATTGCACCCGTAAGCTTTTTCTAAATGTATCTAGTTCAGCCAAAGCGAGTATAAATATTTCGTCTCCATGCAATTTGCGATAAACGTTTAGTTAAATAAATTTACAGCTTTAATTCTAGTCACTTTTCTTTATAGTTTGTCAGCTTGAGAAACAGATGAATTAAAACAATAAAGACTAGTAGTACGGCTTGCTAGCTAAAAAATATAAGGATATCGGTCCCATCTGGCAGAAAGTACGAAACTTGGCATGAATGTAGCTGTCATATATGTGCTTCAATATCGATATGGAAACACTTCGATAAATTATTGTTTCCCCCCTTTCCCCCCCCTTTTATCTCCCTCATTCTGGTTTTTTGAATTTTATACTAAAACAGTACGTCTGAGGAGTTTACTTTTCAGAGATCAAATCATCGTCGATAAATTGCCTACAAAACGATACTACATTATAAAGTGCTAAGATTAATATATTTCTATATATAGCCATCAACGTTTTACGAAATTTTAAAAACAGGCACACTTTTTTCTTCCTTACTTCATTTATAGGAAAACGACAAGAGTGGTGATAAAATGGACTAAAGAAGTCAACTACCTTATACATTAAACTAAAAAATGACATTTACTTCATAGTCGTAAAGGCATTACTTCTAGAGTTACAGCTCACCGCGTCTGACTCAAGTACTCTTTTTTTTACCTTTTTAGAATACATCTTTCTGTTAACTTTGTTTAGCGTAGATTAGATTCAGATTTTCCAATTAGAAATAAAACAGTCCATGTACTAATCCAGCCCACAGTCTATTTACATGTAAAACTAGCTTTCTGCCCGCGGCTACGCTTGCGTTGTGTTTCGTTCGACATTTCCGTATTAATTTTTAACTATCCCACTTTTTTCCGTGATTTTAAAGTATCCAACATGTTGACCGAGTATATAAGGTACCACCATGCAAAATTTCATTTCAATCGGTCTAACAGTTTCGGAGATAAGCCCGTAAAATGTACTGCGCCGTATGAGTTACTAAAGTTTTTTAACTATCCCAAGGGAACTTTTTAATTTTCTGGGATTAAAAGTATCTAAGATGTTGACCGGGATATAAGGTACCACTATACAAAATTTCATTGAAATCGGTCGAATAGTTTCGGAGATTAGCCCGTACAAACAGACAAACAGAGAAACAAAAATATTTAAAAAAAATCTGGGTGTGTACTATATCGCTTCTTACATCCCCTTGAATAGGTTTATAGCATTTTTTTTCTATGTACAGATTTTATAGTTTTTTTTTTGTTTTTCTTTGCATGGGCTAATCTCCGAAACTATTCGACCGATTTGAATGAAATTTTGTATAGTGGTACCTTATATCCCCGGTCAACATCTTAGATACTTTTAATCCCAGAAAATTAAAATGTTCCCGTGGGATAGTTAAAAAACTTTAGTAACTCATACGGCGCAGTATATTCTACGGGCTTATCTCCGAAACTGTTAGACCGATTGAAACGAAATTTTGCATCGTGGTACCTTATATACTCGGTCAACATGTTGGATACTTTAAAATCACGGAAAAAAGTGGGATAGTTAAAAATTAATACGGAAATGTCGAAACACAACGCAAGCGTAGCCGCGGGCAGACAGCTAGTTTTACATGTAAATAGACTGTGGCCTGGATTAGTACATGGACTGTTTTATTTCTAATTGGAAAATCTGAATCTAATCTACGCTAAACAAAGTTAACAGAAAGATGTATTCTAAAAAGGTAAAAAAAAGAGTACTTGAGTCAGACGCGGTGAGCTGTAACTCTAGAAGTAATGCCTTTACGACTATGAAATAAATGTCATTTTTTAGCTTAATGTATAAGGTAGTTGACTTCTTTAGTCCATTTTATCACCACTCTTGTCGTTTTCCTATAAATGAAGTAAGGAAGAAAAAAGTGTGCCTGTTTTTAAAATTTCATAATACGTTGATGGCTGTATATAGAAATATATTAATCTTAGCACTATAAAATGTAGTATCATTTTGTAGGTAATTTATCGACAACTATTTGGTTCTTGAAAAGTAAACTCATCAGTCCTACCGTTTTTGTAGAAAATGAAAAAAAACAAAATGAGGGAGGTAAAATGAGGGAAAAAGGGGGGGTAATCATTTCTCAGCGTGTTTCCATATCGACATTGAAGCACATATATAAAAGCTACATGTATGCTAAGTTTCATGCTTTCTGCCAGATGGGACCGTAATTCAGGTTAACAAGCCGTACTATAGCTGATTGTTAAATTTTAGATTGTGCGTATGTAACAAAATGTTGCTAAAAACCAGTCTTTTTTATATCTTGTCCTTTATACTTCTAAGAAAGAACAATAAAAAAGTAAAGTAGACTTAAATTTTGGTTCTAATTTCCATAGCGGAACTAAAAAGTTAATTAATTCATATAACTTCTATTTGGGGTCTCTGTTTAACCCGGTTTATTCCTCGAAGTAAGAAATTAAGTAAAATATTTGATGATTTTGGTTTTGAATAAAGAATTTTCAATACTGCGTGACAAGAAAAAACTTGGGTGAAATAACATAACTCTAAGCGTAACAAAGAAAGCAAAAAGAAATCGCGAATTCATCTAGAAGTGGGCGAAACGTGTATCGAAAATTGTTTTCACAAGCAATCCAACTCTTAAAACCCGTTCCACTAGCCACTAGCCACTTACCGAACCCAAAGAAGGGTAGGCCGACTCTATTGGGCAAGAAGCCGTTGTAACAATGGTCGTAATTGTTGGAACAGTACATCGGGCGGTGGCCGTAAAGTACGACCCACGGACGGTCGAGCCTGTTGGTGTGCCAAACGGGAATTTATACGGCTACGTTGTTCCGATGGGGATTTAGGAAATTATCTAATTGGCAAACGATCGTAGGATCAAGACAGATCAAATAAATAGGAATTTAAATTTAACATTAGTCCTTTTTTCACACATACAATAGCGGCTAAACGTTTTTGTTTTTAAACTATCGATTTGGAAAACAATAAATTGTAATCCAATTTTTTGTAACTTCCTTTTTATCATTCTTTTGCAAAATTTTAATAATGTTCGAGATAAAATTGTTTATTTACATACCTATCCATTTGTTTAATAATTACCGACATACATAGGAATGTCACGTGTTTGTACACACAGCCGACAATATTGCATGTTCTATTTTTCTGTGTAATAAAATTCATCCAAGTGACGTCATTGACCTACAGTTTACAGTACTAGATTGAAAATATCACAGATGGTTGAACTTTAGCACAATCTACAATGTTTATAAATAAACTATTGAGGCCATAATCGCTTAGGTCGAATGGAGTGAACTTTGGTCTGTGATTTCATTAGCTTCTGTTTGAATAACACTTCATCATTAACATAGCAGCTCTTATGCCTGTAATTAGGGTGAACAGGCCTTAGTCGACCACGCTGGCCCAGTGCGGGTTAGTCAACTTCACACACAACCTTTGAATTTTTTCGCAGGTGTGTGCAGGTTTCCTCACGATGTTTTCCTTCACCGTAAGAGCGTCGAATAAACGGAGGTATGACACTGCTCCGATAATATATAAACCTAATGAAATAAAAAAAAATAAAAAAATATGTATATATATATATATATATTTAACCTACCGGCTGACGGAGCTTTTCGGAGCAGTGTCCTATAAACCGAATAAACGTACATATGAATTTGAAAATCGAAAACACGTTAGTACGTGCCGAGGCTCGAACCCGCGAACTTCCGAATGGAAGCCAACAGCCCTAGCCACTTGGCCACCGACGCTCTACTTTTACTGAACATTTAAAATCATATTAACATCGTAGTAAACCAATTTGAAAGTCACTATAATATAACTTACCTATTCTCCGGCCTGTTGGCTTTCTCCAAATCCTTCTTGAGCCAATCGTACTGTTCGAACAACGGCCGAAGCCCGTAGGACAGGAAATAGTACGCTTCAGTGTTGACGCCGATGAAGTGTATCGGCCCAATGTCCCAACTGTAGTACATGCTCTCGCTTTGCTCGTGCGACGGCATCGAGAAGCGAGATTTGTACTGGACGAAGTTACTGGGGACAAGTAATCCTTGTTAAATTAAAATGTTTTTTTGTAACAAATGAGTTTTTTTTTTTTTTTTTTTTATTGACCTATGCTTGTGTCGAAAAAGTACGACCAATCAAGCTTCACCGGACTTGCGGGGGAGCGGAAGAACAAATGAGACAAAACGAATGTAAGTATCTTATGTGCATATTGAAATTGAAACTAAGTAATTGAGGGATTCCCTCAGAGAGACTACATATTTTAGTGTATATCAATACACATAATAGACAAATTGAGTGTAACTTGAAAGAAATTGAGTGTGGTTTTAAACGGAATCTTGGACCATTTGAGCGTATCGAGACAAATAAAGTGTATCTTAAGATTTTTTTCTTATTTTGAAAAATTGTGTACCTATCAAACAAAATAGTCAGTGACTTTTGATAGAAATTGCATGTAACAGAAATTGCAGCTACGAATCGAAGCGTATTTAGATAATACTATCTGACCGCCTTTTTATTTTCATTTATTTTATCTGACCGCCCGCGATCACGCCCGTGTTGTTTTTCTATATTTTACCGCGGTAAAAAGAAGCCTATTTCACTCTCCAGCCAACAATTAATCTATGTGCATAAAATAAGTCAATCCGTTGCCAAGTTTCAGTATGAAAGGAGGACAAACAAACATTTTCGCAATAATATTTATATCGAGTGTATTTAGGTAATTGTATCTCCCTTACCCATGCTCCTCGTGGTTCCCGGGTACAGTCATGTAGGGCACGATGGCGGCCAGGGGCTGCACTTGTCGCATGAACTGGTCGCCTTGTCGCGCGTCTCGCTCGTACATGTCGTACGCGAAGTCGCCTACGTGGAGAATGAAGTCGAAACGGTCGCGCTCGCTCTCGTCTTGGAGGTAGGGTAGCGACTGGAACGGTTGACGAAGTTATGCATTTATATCGCAATTAAGTCTTTCTATTATACCATTATCTAAGAAAACAAGGTCTAACCATTAGACCACGTGACTGACATAAACCTACGTCATCTTGCGCAGTTCATCGTTGTCGAATGCGTGTTAATAGACAAGGATGAACAGCGCAAAATGACGTAGGCTTGTGTCAGTCACGTGGTCTAATGGTTAGAGTCTAACCATTAGACCTTGTCTTCTAGAGGGTAATATGTAGATTCGGGCCTATTGTTTAATGTTATCTGGAGTGGCGGAGTATTAATCTCCTTATATCAAGTCGCCGAATCGACACGAAAAAGAAGTATGTTATAAGAAATAAAGTATAGGGGTTGAATCGTTAACATTAATGTACAGTACCCAACGGACACTTTGACCTTGAGAGCATCTTTATTCCGTGATAATAGCGGCGAATATTGTAGTGTGAGTGTCCACCCGCGTGTGCTTTTACTCACATGAGCATTCTCCACGCCCATGTCTCCGAAGATGACGGCTCGTATGGTGACGTTGTTTCCGGCCGGCGGAGTCTTGAATTCGAAGCGTTCTGACCAGCCGAACTTGGATCCGCAGTGGTACACTGGTAATGAACAATGGGAATACACGCACGAACTGTAGGCCTACTATGTAAGTAGCGACAGGCTCGAGAAGCTGTCAAACGCGACATATTGACAGAACTACTATGGCTCTAATGTCACTATGTCGCGTTTGACAGCTTCTCGAGCCTGTCGCTACTTACATAGTAGGCCTACTGACGTCACTCAGTAGTTAAGCAAACATTAGCTTTCCGCCGCGGCTCCGCCCGCGTTAACAGTTTTTCCCGTGGGAATGAGGCATTATCTCGCGATAAAAGTAGCCTATGTTACTCAGGGTGAATGTAGCTTTCTAATGGTGAAAGAATTTTTGAATTACGGTTCAGTAGTTATTGAGTTTATTCATTACAAACATACATACACACAAAAATACAAATCTTTCCTCTTTATAATATAAGTATGATTTCATCGCACATTGGAAAGAGTTAATTGGCTTATAACATTTTTTTTAATATAACCATGTCCTGTGGCGTCGTTTAGGTGCAGAATGTCCAAGTTGCAAAATGTCCAGCGGATGCAAAATGTCCAGGTCGCAAAAGTTCCAGATCGCAAAAGATCCAGGTTGCAAAAGGTCCAGCTTGTAAAATGGTAATAATAAGACATTTTGCATCTAAAGGAAATATAACTTATGCTACTAAAATGAAACAAAAAAAATAATAGCATAAAGTTATACACTTTACATGCAGGTCTTATTATTACCATTTTACAAGCTGGACATTCTGCACCTAAACGTGTGGCGCGTTTTGTCAACGGGCGAAGCTGTGGCTATGGCCTTTCTGACCCATACTCGTCTGCTGGTTTACTCTTTACAATATTTCGTTAACTCCTAAAAGAATACTCACAGTATCTCGTGTCATATTCGAGGTCGGCGAGTGTGACCCGATGTATGTACTGCCCGCGGCCATCTTTGAACATCACGCTTGAGCCGCGCGCTTCTCTGTCCATGGTCCCCTTTCCGTACTGCACCCGGCTCTCCAGGGTGTCGTTGAATGTCGTCCATGTTACCACTATGTCCGTCAGTTTTTCTGGGAACCAATATTGTAAAAGTTATCTACTATACCCGATTTGCATTCGAATCTAAAACCGAGTTCCGACATGACTCTGCTCCGACAAGACACTGCTCCGACAAAACATAAAACCTAACCTAACCTAACCTACAGAACTTGTCGGAGTAGTGTCTAGTCGGAACTAAGTCTTGTCGGAATTCGGTCATTAAACCTTTGCATTCGCATGGGGCGAAACTATTGTAGAGTATTTGGTGCATATGATTTGGTGTCATCGCACGAGCATTAGATTTCTGCAGGCGGGCGGGTGGTGCATACACGAAAAGCATCATGACTGTGGAAGTACAATAGCCAGCTATTCCTTAAAGAGCGCCGGTATTCCTTAGCGGTAGGGGTGAATTTCGTAGTGAGAATGTCCAACCACTACATACACAACCACAATATGCTGGATTCTGTAAAATCCACGGGGTGAAACTTTTTTATTGGTTTATTGTCCTGGCTTAATGGATTGCGTTGTGTCCGCTATTGGCCGGGTGTAAAACGCTCATTATTAAGCGGGCACTACACTCTCGACAAAACTAGACGAGACATGGCCAATACGAGGGACGCACTTATGCGCAAGAGTGAGCGCGGTGTATTTGCATCTCATTCTAACGCATAACTTCGTTTCTTTCGGCTCTCGGGTTTTGTCGAGAGTGTAGGCTTTACGCGCTACGCCGAAGTTCGAGATTCCGGCCCCTATACGCTTGCTAATATAGCAACATCTGTTCTGTTCTGTAAAAGATGATTACTTTGGGGTAGAAGCTTCCACTCCCTAACAAGTCCGGTAAATTATGTAAATTGATTTTGCAACATAAACCTAGGTCAATTATAAAAAAGGAAATAGGTACAGTAGGCAGCACATGCGGCTGGACATATAGATAGACCTTGAGAGCGCTGTTATTCTCAGTAGAAGCGAGTTTCGTAGTGCTAGTGTCCAGCCGCATATTGTGCTGGCTTCTGTACCTAGCTAAAGATTCATCACAAATAATAATTATTATTATGCAACAAAGATAACGACAATAGGTCTGACTAAAGAGTAAACAAGAATCAGACCACAAATGACCCAACTTGAGATATAAATAGTAAATAATAATTAATTAAATTTTACTATAACTAATTATCATTGCTATAATCGCTCAAGTTCGATGAAGCTTGATTGCTCGTACTTTTTGGACACAAGCATAGGTCAATTAAAAAAAAAAAAATTGCTATAATCGCTATAATGTTCATTAGGTAGATAATACAAAAATAACAATTATTTTATGTACTGCATTATTAATTGCATAATGTGTTACATTAAATTGTTTACTGTATGACTGGGTGAAGTTATTATGTACTTAATTTGGAATGAGTACTATGAAATAACTTTATTTGCATAGATTTTTGGTCAATACAAGGTTTAGGGTCCATTAAATTATGCTCAGCTAAAACCTGCCCACATCTCGGTTTTTAACTTTTATTCTATGTACAGATTATCAACCTCTACAGTTTTATTATATAGATTGAAATAAATTTACAACTTCAGTTAATAAATGGGCCTTCTCAACCTTATATTTTATGATAAAATGACCTAGTTTCCAAATTCTTAATTTGATATTACAAATAAATCTAGTAATATTAATTATAATATTTATTTACCTACATAATAGCCTCTATGTTAATCTAGCACCCGATATGAATTAAATGTTTTTTTTTTTTATCTATTTCTTTTTCTGTTTTGGAGTGAAACAGACTTGAGAAATATCTACCACACCACACATTATCATTAAAATTTTGATAGAAAAAATGTAGAATATTAGTTATTTTAGGTGGTGATTGCACTTATTAGAAGGAAAAGAGTACAATCATTGGTACTTCTAATTAAAAACTGCAAAATAGTCCAGTTGGCAACATTACTCATAACTTTAGGTATAGTTGCCTTCAGAAAACGAGGATATTGTTACAATCCGTTACCCAGATAACCAAATAAGACACAATTCAATTAATTTGGTCAATATAAAGTAAAAAGACTATATCATCACATCACCAGACTAGTCATTTGTTTACAATTGTAAAGTATATGAGTCATTGTAGAAATAGGCTTTACAGGCACATTATGGTAGCCTTTCTCATAAGTTTTTACTGACAGAAAACAATAACCAATTTCCGCACTTTCATTCTATTTCCTCTAATACGACGAACGGACATGTTACAATTTATTTTATTTAATTGTGCTGACTTCATTAACATTTGGACTGTAGATTCTGTTTTATGGTTTATGATAAATTAATAAACTGGATCCTGAAGAACCTACTTGCTATTTTCTTTTGGTGGTTTCATGGTGGTGGCGATTGGGGACACCTATCTGCGCAATACTCTCTGCACTGGATTCTACAAAGGTTATCAGCCCAGGGATTTACTTAATCGCCTCATCGAAAAGAAATTGGAAAAACGCCCGACAACACCCGGTGAGTCTGCATTTCTAACAAGATGTCGAATAATGGCAATGGCGATGACCGCGTGCCACAAGTGCCACATGTTCATCAAAATGGCGGCATGTACCATGTGGAGAAATTAACGGGTGTAGCAAACTATAAAACATGGCGTTTCCAGATGAAGCAACTTCTTATTCTCGAAGGCCTATATAATATTATCAAAGAAACCGATACGGACCCCGGCCGTGATGAGCGAGCATTGGCCAGAATTTCACTGTCTGTGAGTAACACTATTATTCACAATATAAGCGATCAAACATCAGCTGTTGGTGCATGGAAGAAGCTAGAAAGTATATTTCAAGATAAAGGCCTATATAGAAGAGTAATATTACTAAGAAAATTGCACCGGACTGAGTATAAATCTTCTATGTCAGAATATATTGACAATATTATGTCAACTGTCCAGCAACTAAGCGATATAGGCCGCACAATTGATGATGCAGAGATTGCCGAGATTCTGCTGAGCGGTCTCCCTTCACAATATGACGCTCTGGTTTCTAATATGGAAACTTTGGGGATTGGCTCCGCTCTCACAAGCGATGCTGTTCGTTCGAGGCTCCTTCAGGAAGAATACAGAAAAAATGGATCTGTCACAGAGTCCAATGATGACAGCACATACTACACCTTGGCTCAAAAGAACAAGAAAAGACTTTTATGTCACTACTGCAAGCGAAGCGGGCACACAAAATTAAAGTGCTTCAAGAAGAAACGGGACGAAAGAAGAAAGGAGCAGTCGATGATTGTTACAGAAGCTGCAATGGCTGCGCGTTCAGCGGACTTCATAATTGATTCAGGATCAACCTCGCATATGATTAATGATGGAAATCTGTTGAATAATTACAAGAAGACAAAGACTAACATCATGGTGGCAAACAATGACTGCATTCACAGCACAGGAAGAGGTGACCTTTCTTTAATTAGTAGTGACTTGAATATAAAATGTAATTTGTCTGATGTTCTTCATATACCAAGTCTTAGTAATAATTTATTATCCGTATCTAAAATAACAGATAAAGGTAATACTGTGTTATTTAATAAAGAAGGGTGTAAAATTGTAAACTCAAAAGGCCACTGTATTGCAACGGGCGAAAAAGTAGGGGGTTTGTTTGTTTTTAAGGGATCAGTTTGTCAGGATGTGCAGTTTTGTTCACAGATGAAGACGGAGCACTCTGCATTGCTGCAGAAAGGAGTGCAGCGAGCACGATGTGCTATGGAAGCTGCAGTGCCTATTAAATTGTGGCACTACAGACTTGGGCATCTTTGTTTGAAAGGTATGTGTTCTTTGAAAAATTCCAAGTGTATAAACTATAGTGAATCTGACCTTGGTGTGTGTGTACCGTGTCTTGAGGGGAAGCAGGCGGCATTGCCGTTCCCTGTTGGCAAGGCGAAGCGTGCTTCACAATTGTTAGAACTCATACATACAGATGTTTGCGGGCCTATGTCTGTTTGCAGCTGGGGTGAAGCAAAATATCTCTTGACTTTTACCGATGACCTATCACGAAAAACATTTGCATATTTAATGCGTAATAAAAGCGAAGTGCTTTCCCATTTTATAACTTTTAAAGCCCTTGTTGAAAAGCAAACAGGTTTACAAATAAAATGTCTTAGGTCTGATGGTGGCAAAGAATATTGTAATGATAATTTTTCTAAATACCTAAAGAAGGAAGGTATTTTACACCAGGTGACTGTACCGTACACTCCGCAACAAAATGGTGTGTCAGAGCGCCTTAACCGCACCCTCATGGATAAGGTTAGGTGTATGCTGCAGCATTCAGGCCTTTGCCAGCAGTACTGGGGTGAGGCGGTGATGACCGCAGTTTATTTAAAAAATCGTTCACCTTCTGCTGCGTTGGCAGGGCGTATGCCTGAGGAAGTGTGGACTGGATCACCTGTGAATCTAAGTCACCTACGCGTTTTTGGTTGTATCGCTTACGCTCGCGTTCCACAACAGAAACGAACTAAGTTGGACGCTAAATCAAAGATGTTTATATTTGTTGGGTACAGTGAGTGTACTAAAGGATACAGACTTTGTTCCCCTTCAGATCCTACACGGATAATAATGTCCAGAGACGTCGTTTTCTTAGAGGATAGATTTTATAATATTGACAAGGCTTCATGTGATAAAACAAATAATAATTGCAATAATTTATATAGTAATTTAATGGAATATAATTTTAATAATGAAAATATTTTATGTCATAATAATTGCAATAATAATAATAATTTTAACAATGACATTCCTGAACCTAATAAATTTAACGATAATTGCAATGAAAACAATGATGAAATTCAGTCAGAGCTTAATGTAAATGGGGGTTGCAATGAGACTGATCATAATGTTTCTGTAATTTCAGATTATGACTACTGTACTGGAGAGGAGAGGGACTCGAGCAGTGAGAGCTCCGCTGTTTCGTCACCTCCGCTTGTTCGTCAGTATGATGATACTCTGTCGCCTGAGCAGTTGTCTGGTGCAGGGGAAGCGGCCGTAGTGGACACAGGGGCACCTGTGGAGTCTGCTTCGCGCCCTGTACGCTCTAATCGAGGTAAACTGCCTAGTAGGTATGATGACTATGATCTTGATTTCTCTATGCTAACTCAAAACTGCTCTGATCCCTTATCTTATCACGAAGCTATTTCTTGTCAAGATAGTACTGATTGGGTACAAGCCATGAATAGAGAATATGACTCTCTTATTCGTAATGGTGTATGGCAGCTAGTAGAGCGACCACAAAACATAAATATTGTCAAAAACAGGTGGGTTTTTAAAAAGAAATGCGATTCTGCAGGTAATGTCACTTATAAAGCTAGATTAGTCGCACGGGGTTTTTCACAAAAAGAAGGTGTTGATTACACCGACACTTTTTCTCCCGTTGTAAGACATTCGACAATGCGTATCTTATTTTCCCTAGCTAATGAGTTAGACTTAGATATTGAACATCTCGATGTAGAGACAGCGTTTCTTAACAGTAAATTAGATAAAATAATTTATATGGAACAGCCAGATGGTTTCGCAGATGACAAGAGTAAAGTATGTATGCTTCATAAAAGCATATACGGTTTAAAACAGTCTAGCAGAATGTGGAATTTAAAAGTACAAAATTTGTTGATAAAAAATGACTTTACTCAAAGCAAATGTGAACCATGTGTTTACTTTAAGAAATTTAGAAATAAAGTAACATTTATCGCACTCTATGTTGATGACTTTTATGTATTTAGCAACTGTAATTTAACTAAAAATGAATTATTTACATTTTTAGAAAAAGAGTTTAATGTAAAGAATTTAGGCCCTCTTAAAAACTGTCTGGGTATTAATGTTACAAGAGATAGAGCAAAGGGTGTTCTGACTCTAGACCAGTCGAGTTATATAAAAAGATTGTTAGAGAACTTTGGTATGGAACAATGTAAGCCAGTCTCTACCCCTATGGTGAGCAATAGCAAACTAGAGAAGGCAAATCCATCAGAATGTTTAGATGATAATACATACCAGTACAGGCAGTTGCTTGGCAGTTTGATGTACCTTTCGGTTTGTACGCGACCTGATATAACATTTGCAGTTAATCAGCTAAGCCAATTCAATAATGGGTTTAATAAATCTCATTGGATTGCTGCCAAACGCATCTTAAGATATTTGGCGGGAACTCTAAATTATGCTCTATATTTCAATAGAGGTCATGATTTAAATTTGAACGCATATGCAGATGCAGATTGGGGCAATAATTGCTTAGATCGAAAATCACATACGGGCTATGTTGTCAAGCTGGGTACTAATACAATTAGTTGGGAATCTCGCAAGCAGAAGTGCGTTGCACTGTCAAGCACAGAGGCTGAATATTTAGCAATTAGCGACACTTGTAAAGAACTATGTTTTATTAAAAATTTTATGTTTGAAATTATGAACACAAAAATTTGTGTAACTTTATATAATGATAATCAGAGCGCTCAGAAATTACTAACTGTAAAAGAATTTTGTCACAAGAAAACTAAACATATTGACATCAGATATCATTATGTAAAGGAACTGATAACTAATAATTTAATTACTGTAAAATATATGTCCACTGAAAATATGATTGCAGATGTTTTGACAAAGGCACTAAGCTCTACTAAGCATAGAAAGTTTACGATTCTCATGAAACTTGATAAAATTTGTAAAGACTGAAATGTATAAATAATGTTTATTTTAAATTTAAATTGATATATAATAACATGTTGTAGAGAATATATTCCAATAATGTTTTTTCGACATTGTAAAGTGACTTAAGATTGTGTAGTATAATGGTAGAGACATGTTATTGTTTTACTATTGAGTGATATTGTGTATCTTTTACATGAGTAATTGCTCTTTGACTTATTTACTCCTGTAAAATATAAGGGGAAGTGTAGAAATAGGCTTTACAGGCACATTATGGTAGCCTTTCTCATAAGTTTTTACTGACAGAAAACAATAACCAATTTCCGCACTTTCATTCTATTTCCTCTAATACGACGAACGGACATGTTACAATTTATTTTATTTAATTGTGCTGACTTCATTAACATTTGGACTGTAGATTCTGTTTTATGGTTTATGATAAATTAATAAACTGGATCCTGAAGAACCTACTTGCTATTTTCTTTTGGTGGTTTCATGGTGGTGGCGATTGGGGACACCTATCTGCGCAATACTCTCTGCACTGGATTCTACAGTCATTTAATATAATTTGATCAAAGCAAGTTTAGCTTCTTTGTATAGCAGTCTGCAAAGAACACATATTGATTGGCAAAAGATTGCATAAAGATGTACCAACATAGAACTTAATTTGTCTATCTTAGGATATGGATTTATTAATTTATTTTATTTTTTAAGATTGTAAAGTCGTTTGACTTGTGGCAAAACTGTGTGATCACTGATCACACTTTTTATATTTATTTTAACTAAATTTGCATAAATTTATTTTATTTTATATTATACTAATTAACCGCCTCCCTGAAAATATCTGTAAACACTGATTATATTTCCATTTTGAATTTCCTCAACCTCAAATGATAAGAATTGCTACATAAGTAATAAGGCCAATTATCAACACCTAATTGCTGCATTTAACAGTGTATTTGATTGCCATGAAGTAGATATTTGATACACAATTCTCTTTCCAACTTTGGTTAGTGCATCATCAGTAAGTTATTTATTGTTCTTTTATTTTCCTGAACAAAAAACAATTTGTAATTCATGTGTATGGGTCTGTGGTATAGATACTGGCCACCATTTGCTTGAATAAGAGAATTGAAGAAGCAGGATACTGTTATAAATTCAAACAAAAGGATTAAAAAAAAGTGTACTTACCACCAAAGGCGATGTGGATTTGCTCCGGTTGGCAATAAGAACAATTATAAGGTGGTAAAGGGTCGTCTATTCGAGCATAAGCGACTCCAAAACCGAATATAAGTAGTAAAAAATGCATGTTATTTCACCGAAATCGCCTCGCTGTTACAGGACTTAGTATCAAGTACAGAATAACAAGCACAAGTTGAAACACAATCAACGCGTACAGCGTTTAGTAACAAACTGAATGAATTTGTTTGTTCGTTTGATGATGACTTTTCGCTTTAGTGCCTTCCTTGCATGCAACGAATTTCCTTGCCTTTGTTTGTAGCAAAAATTAAAATTTGACCGACCATCGGATCTGACCATCTGACAAGGCACCTATTTCACTGGCGACGAAGACGAAAGGGACGCAGTTATGCGTTAGAATGAGATACAAATACACCGCGCTCATTCTTGCGCATAACTGCGTCCCTTTCGTTTTTTGTCGCTGTTGCCAGTGTAATACCTGCCGAAGATGGATGGATTGTCAAATTCGTATTGCCAGTACGCGATTGCGTTTACAGCTATTGAAGGATTTTATTTTATCCATGTCCATGGAAAATAAAAAGCATCTCAAATGAGTGTGTGGGTCATATGTTACATATTTTCTTTATTATTCTATTTTAATGATTTTTCCCATTAATTCAGTAAATATCCTAAAACAATCGCACCACACACAACCTACTATAGGTTTCATTCACTCACACCACAACTTCCGCCCCCCCGCCCGCCCGTCCTCCAACTAATGATGCTCCGTAGTGGGATAAAACACGTTTATAGTGTTAGGTTCATAATAGTTTATCAATCATCGCCTGTGAATCTGTTTTGATAACGAGCTACGTGCCCCTACGTCAGAAGCGAACTCGCCACACGCCGCGCTATCACAACAAGTAACCGCTTATTTAAAAAATAAATAAATTGTCAAACTTCGTTCTTTTTAGAACACTCTGGCAGCACTAAAACCAAAATGTCATGTCATGGTTCCAAAGGGCCCCGTACCCAGAGCCGTTAAATTAAAATATTATATGGCACCTATTTCACTAGCGACGAAAACAAAAAACGAAAGGGACGCAGTTATGCGCTAGAATGAGATACAGATACACCGCGCTCACTCTTGCGGATAACTGCGTCCCTTTCGTCTTTTGTCGCTGCCGCCAATGAAATACCCTGCCTAAAAACTTTTATTTACGGGTTTTCAGAATACCGGTATAGCCCTACACCTTCTCATAAAGAGTAAAATCAGTATTTTGATTGAAGATCATTTTGTTAAAAGCCTTGTCCAGTAGTGAACGCCTGTTATCCTCAGTGTGGGGCAAATCAACTAAATTTTCAATCAAACTAATCAATCATGATTGATTTAGTCATGATTGATTTAGTCTTGATTGATTTAATCAAGACTAACCATGTTAGTTGTAATCATGACTAAATCGACAAATCATCAATCGTTAGTCGTAATCAAGACTAATAGTACGGCTTGTTAGCCTGAATTACGGTCCCATCTGGCAGAAAGCATGAAACTTAGCATACATGTAGCTTTTATATATGTGCTTCAATGTCGATATGGAAACACGCTGAGAAATGATTCCCCCCCCCCCTTTTTCCCTCATTTTACCTCCCTCATTTTGGTTTTTTTCATTTTCTACAAAAACGGTAGAACTGATGAGTTTACTTTTCAAGAACCAAATAGTTGTCGATAAATTACCTACAAAACGATACTACATTTTACAGTGCTAAGATTAATATATTTCTATATACAGCCATCGCCATCAACGTATTATGAAATTTTAAAACAGGCACACTTTTTTCTTCCTTACTTCATTTATAGGAAAACGACAAGAGTGGTGATAAAATGGACTAAAGAAGTCAACTACCTTATACATTAAGCTAAAAAATGACATTTATTTCATAGTCGTAAAGGCATTACTTCTAGAGTTACAGCTCACCGCGTCTGACTCAAGTACTCTTTTTAGAATACCATATTTCTGTTAACTTTGTTTGGCGTAGATTAGATTCAGATTTTCCAATTAAAAATAAAACAGTCCATGTATTAATCCAGGCCACAGTCTATTTACATGTAAAACTAGCTGTCTGCCCGCGGCTACGCTTGCGTTGTGTTTCGACATTTCCGTAATAATTTTTAACTATCCCACTTTTTTCCGTGATTTTAAAGTATCCAACATGTTGACCGAGTATATAAGGTACCACCATGCAAAATTTCATTTCAATAGGTCTAACAGTTTCGGAGATAAGCCCGTAGAATGTACTGCGCCGTATGAGTTACTAAAGTTTTTTAACTATCCCACGGGAACTTTTTAATTTTCTGGGATTAAAAGTATCTAAGATGTTGACCGGGGATATAAGGTACCACTATACAAAATTTCATTTAAATCGGTCGAATAGTTTCGAAGATTAGCCTGTACAAAGAGAAACAAAAAAAATCTTTAAAATCTGTACATATAAATAAAATGCTATAAACCTATTCAAGGAAATGTAAGAAGCGATATAGTACATACCCAGATTTTTTTTTAATATTTTTGTTTCTCTCTTTGTCTGTTTGTACGGGCTAATCTCCGAAACTATTCGACCGATTTGAATGAAATTTTGTATAGTGGTACCTTATATCCCCGGTCAACATCTTAGATACTTTTAATCCCAGAAAATTAAAAAGTTCCCGTGGGATAGTTAAAAAACTTTAGTAACTCATACGGCGCAGTACATTCTACGGGCTTATCTCCGAAACTGTTAGACCTATTGAAATGAAATTTTGCATGGTGGTACCTTATATACTCGGTCAACATGTTGGATACTTTAAAATCACGGAAAAAAGTGGGATAGTTAAAAATTATTACGGAAATGTCGAAACACAACGCAAGCGTAGCCGCGGGCAGACAGCTAGTTTTAAATGTAAATAGACTGTGGCCTGGATTAATACATGGACTGTTTTATTTCTAATTGAAAAATCTGAATCTAATCTACGCCAAACAAAGTTAACAGAAAGATGGTATTCTAAAAAGAGTACTTGAGTCAGACGCGGTGAGCTGTAACTCTAGAAGTAATGCCTTTACGACTATGAAATAAATGTCATTTTTTAGCTTAATGTATAAGGTAGTTGACTTCTTTAGTCCATTTTATCACCACTCTTGTCGTTTTCCTATAAATGAAGTAAGGAAGAAAAAAGTGTGCCTGTTTTTAAAATTTCATAATACGTTGATGGCTGTATATAGAAATATATTATTCTTAGCACTATAAAATGTGTATCGTTTTGTAGGCAATTTATCGACGATGATTTGGTCTCTGAAAAGTAAACTCCTCAGACGTACCGTTTTAGTATAAAATTCAAAAAACCAGAATGAGGGAGATAAAAGGGGGGGGAAAGGGGGGAAACAATAATTTATCGAAGTGTTTCCATATCGATATTGAAGCACATATATGACAGCTACATTCATGCCAAGTTCCGTACTTTCTGCCAGATGGGACCGATATCCTTATATTTTGTAGCTAGCAAGCCGTACTATAATGATTAATGCTTCTAACAAATCTGTGCTTCTAACAAGTGTGTATGAAATGTGAATGCCTTGTTTTTATTAACTTTTGATCTAATTCATTTATATAATAATAATATCATCTTATTAGCTTGAACATTCTTGTTTTTAATGAAAATATTAGTACTTGTGTTTTTTGTGAAAAGTTAATAATATAATTATATATAAATTATAATAATAAAAAATAAAGCCCCCTTATATTAATTTTACTTCATTAATAAATAATATTAAAAAATAATATTTAAGCACCCCTTTTTATTTTTATTTTTGTAATAAAATAATAAAAATGAAGGGACTTTTTTAATATATTATATTTTTTCCAAATGTAACAGAATATTAAGAAATTAAAAAGGGTGGCAATTTATTTTATTTTTATTTATATCCTAATTATTCTTCCAATTAAAAATTTTAATAAAAAAAATAAAAAGGGATTTTTTTTTACAAAGTATCCAAATTAAACATAATAAAAAGGGGGCAAAAAATATTAATTAAAAAATGAAAAAGGGGGGGGGGGGCAAATTTGCCATTTTTATTTTTTAAATATTATTTTTAATTTGGAAAATAAAAAAAATGCCCCCCTTTTCATTTTTTTAATAATAGTGAAAAATAATTAAGAAATAAATAAAAAAAATGCCCCCCAATTTTTTTTTTATATTATTTTTTATTTGGAATTTTAATAAAAATAAACAAAAAAATGCCCACCTTTTCAATTTTTTTATTAATATTTTTAAATGAAAAATAGTTAAGAAATAAATAAAATAAAATGCCCCCCTTTTTATTTTTTATATGATTTTTAATTAGGAAATTTTATAAGAATAAAATAAAACGCCCTCTTTTTTATTTTCAAATATTTTTTATTAGGAAATTTTATAATAAAATAAAATGCCCCCTTTTTTATTTTTAAATATTTTTAATTTGGAAATTTTATAAAAATAAAATTAATTTCAGTTTTTTTATTAATATTTTTAATTGAAAAATAATTAACAAATAAATAAAATAAAATGTCCCCCTTTTTTATTGCCTGAAATAAATGAATTTATTATTATTTATTTATTTAATATTATTTTTTATTTGGAATTTTAATACAAATAAACAAAAAAATGCCCCCTTTTTATTTTTTTAATATTATTTTTAATTTGGGAAATTCATAAAAATAAAATAAAATACCCCCCGTTTTATTTTTTTTATTAATATTGAAAAATAATTAAGGAATAAATAAAATAAAATGCCCCCCTATTTTATTTTCTTATATTATTTTTAATTTGGAATGTTAATAAAAATAAACAAAAAAATGCCCCCGTTTTCAATTTTTTTATTAATATTTTTAAATGAAAAATAATTAAGAAATAAATAAAATAAAATGCCTCTTTAGTATTACTAATATTCCTTTTTTGTAGGAAATAAAATATTTTTGAATTAAATTGAAAAAACAAAATTTTTCGATTCTAAAAAGTATGATGATGTTTAAAATAATCAATCATTAATGGTCAATCATGATTGATGATTAAGATTGAAACTAATCAATCATCAATCAAAATGGAATGATTAATGACTAACAAATCATTAGTCATCAATCATGATTGACGAGTTAATCATTAGTCATCAATCATCAATCAAACTAAATTTTGCCCAACACTGGTTATCCTGCTGATGAAATAGAAAATAATAATAGGGGGGCGCCACTTTCTTATCAAATGTAGTCTGCCAGTGTAAAAAATAATACGCCGCGCAGTTCGTTTCTAATTTAGATTTTTCGCAGCCGCCTAGCCGGACCAAGACCAAGATAGGCATTAAAATTAAATTTCAAAGAAGAGCATCAAAGAGGTGGGAACCTATCTGCTAAAAAAATAAATCCCTTTGTAGCCAGTCTGGTTGTGATATGCCAAATGAAGATAAACTTACTAATATTACTTAAAAATTTGTTGACTGGGTCATTCTTTGTTTTGTTGTGGCTAGGCTCCTTGGGGGAGCCCTTTGTCCAGCAGTGGACGTCTTTCGGCTGAGATGATGATGATGATGATTGTTGCTAGGATATAAAATGTTGGTATTCTTCAAGAGGTTTTTCCTAAATATCTCGAAACGACGTAAATTGGGATTTATCCGAGTTACAAGTTAAGCGTAACTTATAATACTAATTTTATATAATGGAAATTGTTGCCAGAAAAGAAAAATATAGTGGCGCCCTCACTGGGGGCACTGGGTTTGTAATTTTTCTGGTTAAGCTATAATTAATAAAATATCTGCGATTTAGGTGGTTGTATGTATGTTTAGTCAATCTTCCAAGGGGGGAAAGAGATCGAAGGCAAAACGTTGCGTCGAGCAAAATCAAACAACAGATTATTTAAAATGGGATTCTAAAAATTGCATTAAAGAATAAAAAAAAACATCAATAAATGGCTTCACTTACTAATAAAATAGATTGTATTCACTAAACTAATTCATACAACAATGTTACGTCATCTAGTAAAAAAATTAATGCAAAGATTCATTAGCTTTGAGTATCTGTTGTAGTAGGTTTACTACCTTTTGTTGTCTCTGTGTGCGCAAGCTGATTGCTTTTGTCATTTTCACTATTGTCTGCAGCACAAACCTCGGCGGGAATTTTAGCACTGTCGTTGGCATCGCCAGTGGCAGTGGCATCTTCATCTGAACTGTCATTGTCAACGCCATCGTCATTATCACCTGTATCAGCTTCGTTATTTTCCTCCGTGTCATCATCACTATCTAATTCTTCATTATTGATAGTGGTTTCTAGTTTGTCCGAGGTGTTACCATAGGGCTTCAGCAGTATCGGCAGCCAACTGTGAATGATCGAGAGGAAGAACTTGCCGAATTCTTTGAACGGGTCCATGTCACCGGTATTGAACCTCACTGATACGACTGCTGTTTTCGGGTCTCGCACGAATGTGATAATCAGTTGGAATTCTATGTTGAATGTTTCTTTTTCTACTGCCAATATCTCTTCGGTGATTCGAGTCTGTTTCTGCGTGAAGCTGAGATCCATGACTGCTGAGTACAGTCTGGTAAACTGTTTTCTTTTCCAAATCGATTTAGTTATATTGCCAGTGTATTTTTCTTTAATTTTTTTAGTCTCTGGATTGGTCGGCTTGTCATCGGATTTCACCAGATTAACTTTGAGCATAGTCTTGAATATTTCTAACATGATGTCTCTTAAGACCGATATCCAATCAGCACTCTTGATATTGGTTATGACTTTGGGGAACAGGTTCATTCTGTATTCGGGGTGGGCTTTCAATCGCACGATTTTGGGTTTATCGATCAAAATGGCTTTCAAGAAATTCTTGCATCCATTTTGTTTTTCCATCTGATATGCGGTCGCGGCGAATTTGAAGTACGTTTTGATTTCGGACGCGAGTTTTCCAGAAATGGCCGAAGCGACATTGTGGCATTGTTCGAAGGGGTCCTGGACGCACATCGCGGACGTCACGCGCATCGGAGGAGTCAACTTGGTCGTGACATTAGTTACATACCGACTGAACTCTTTAGGAAGCTGTCCGAGATCCAAAAACACGTCCTTTCTGACCGCAACGCCCATATACGGACAGACGATCATTTCCTCAAAGTTAAATTCCGAGTAGAATTGGAAGAATCCTCCAAGCAACTCCGATATCGATGATGTATTCAAACAAGGCGGCAACAATTCCTTCTTAGCCATGAAACCTGTGTTCCAATAGTCGACAATCAATTCGAGATTAGGGTCCCTTTGCAGCCATTCCACTGATGGTAAAATCTTCAACTGTTGCAAATAGAATATCACCATCATAGTCAACGCGTAGTTAGTAAGTCGTCCTGTACCGGAAAGCCCGTGAACTTTGACCCAGTATTTGATGATGACCGCTACAGGAATCAACCTCGGGTCAGCGTGGAGAAGGAACGCGATTAATTTGCTGTTTTGTGTTCCCAGTGGGGTTTTAAAGCTGAGGTCGCAGTTGGTTTGAGTGGGGAGGTGGAAGAATTTGACTATTGGCGTGTTGGCGCGCGGTATGGAGAGTATTTCGTCGAAGAGTTGTGGGTACAAGTTGAGGACTCGCTTGGCTTTGTTGACGAATGTGTGTTGCAGGGGCTGGTGTTTGTGCGGGACGGCGAGGAAGCAGTCTGCGTCAGACGTCTTGATGCCCAGCCCTGTCGTGATGGAGCCGAACGGCACGGCCGCGCAACCTGACAGACAAACCCTTATATGAGCGTTGACCTTGACACAAGTTATGTAAAGACTTTTAAATTTTTGGGTGTTGAAGATGAGTGAAGAGAATGTTCCCTTTAAAAGAGTAGTATACTATTATACAGTCAATTAACCCTTTATAGAGCGTCGGTGGCCAAGTGGCTAGGCCCGTTGACTTCCGTTCCGAAGTTCGATGGTTCAAACCTCGGCACGTACCAATGTGTTTTCGAATTTCGAATTCATATGTACGTTTATTCGACGCTCTTACGGTGAAGGAAAACATCGTGAGGAAACCTGCACACACCTGCGAAGAAATTCAAAGGTTGTGTGTGAAGTTGACCAACCCGCACTGGGCCAGCGTGGTCGACTAAGGCCTATTCACCCTGGTATCAGGGTAGGCTCGAGCCCCTCGGTGGGGACATATATGAGCTGTTAACGAACCCTTTATAAGGCAAAACTACTTTATAAAATTCATTCATTTTCGACTTTCTGTTGAGGGTATAAGGTTAAAATTAAGGTGGGAATATAGTGGACGCTGCCTTGTAAAGCTTTAAATTCATGGAGGCTATAATAATGTAAACACAGCCACAGCGCCTGTAACACCCTCTCCACATCCGCGTATAGCGTGCTAACGGCCGTGGCTTGTTCCTGCGTCAGTGTTACAGCTGCTAGTATACACTCACCGGGCCACAGCGCCTGTAACACCCTCTCCACATCCGCGTATAGCGTGCTAACGGCCGTGGCTTGTTCCTGCGTCAGTGTTACAGCTGCTAGTATACACTCACCGGGCCACAGCGCCTGTAACACCCTCTCCACATCCGCGTATAGCGTGCTAACGGCCGTGGCTTGTTCCTGCGTCAGTGTTACAGCTGCTAGTATACACTCACCGGGCCACAGCGCCTGTAACACCCTCTCCACATCCGCGTATAGCGTGCTAACGGCCGTGGCTTGTTCCTGCGTCAGTGTTACAGCTGCTAGTATACACTCACCGGGCCACAGCGCCTGTAACACCCTCTCCACATCCGCGTATAGCGTGCTAACGGCCGTGGCTTGTTCCTGCGTCAGTGTTACAGCTGCTAGTATACACTCACCGGGCCACAGCGCCTGTAACACCCTCTCCACATCCGCGTATAGCGTGCTAACGGCCGTGGCTTGTTCCTGCGTCAGTGTTACAGCTGCTAGTATACACTCACCGGGCCACAGCGCCTGTAACACCCTCTCCACATCCGCGTATAGCGTGCTAACGGCCGTGGCTTGTTCCTGCGTCAGTGTTACAGCTGCTAGTATACACTCACCGGGCCACAGCGCCTGTAACACCCTCTCCACATCCGCGTATAGCGTGCTAACGGCCGTGGCTTGTTCCTGCGTCAGTGTTACAGCTGCTAGTATACACTCACCGGGCCACAGCGCCTGTAACACCCTCTCCACATCCGCGTATAGCGTGCTAACGGCCGTGGCTTGTTCCTGCGTCAGTGTTACAGCTGCTAGTATACACTCACCGGGCCACAGCGCCTGTAACACCCTCTCCACATCCGCGTATAGCGTGCTAACGGCCGTGGCTTGTTCCTGCGTCAGTGTTACAGCTGCTAGTATACACTCACCGGGCCACAGCGCCTGTAACACCCTCTCCACATCCGCGTATAGCGTGCTAACGGCCGTGGCTTGTTCCTGCGTCAGTGTTACAGCTGCTAGTATACACTCACCGGGCCACAGCGCCTGTAACACCCTCTCCACATCCGCGTATAGCGTGCTAACGGCCGTGGCTTGTTCCTGCGTCAGTGTTACAGCTGCTAGTATACACTCACCGGGCCACAGCGCCTGTAACACCCTCTCCACATCCGCGTATAGCGTGCTAACGGCCGTGGCTTGTTCCTGCGTCAGTGTTACAGCTGCTAGTATACACTCACCGGGCCACAGCGCCTGTAACACCCTCTCCACATCCGCGTATAGCGTGCTAACGGCCGTGGCTTGTTCCTGCGTCAGTGTTACAGCTGCTAGTATACACTCACCGGGCCACAGCGCCTGTAACACCCTCTCCACATCCGCGTATAGCGTGCTAACGGCCGTGGCTTGTTCCTGCGTCAGTGTTACAGCTGCTAGTATACACTCACCGGGCCACAGCGCCTGTAACACCCTCTCCACATCCGCGTATAGCGTGCTAACGGCCGTGGCTTGTTCCTGCGTCAGTGTTACAGCTGCTAGTATACACTCACCGGGCCACAGCGCCTGTAACACCCTCTCCACATCCGCGTATAGCGTGCTAACGGCCGTGGCTTGTTCCTGCGTCAGTGTTACAGCTGCTAGTATACACTCACCGGGCCACAGCGCCTGTAACACCCTCTCCACATCCGCGTATAGCGTGCTAACGGCCGTGGCTTGTTCCTGCGTCAGTGTTACAGCTGCTAGTATACACTCACCGGGCCACAGCGCCTGTAACACCCTCTCCACATCCGCGTATAGCGTGCTAACGGCCGTGGCTTGTTCCTGCGTCAGTGTTACAGCTGCTAGTATACACTCACCGGGCCACAGCGCCTGTAACACCCTCTCCACATCCGCGTATAGCGTGCTAACGGCCGTGGCTTGTTCCTGCGTCAGTGTTACAGCTGCTAGTATACACTCACCGGGCCACAGCGCCTGTAACACCCTCTCCACATCCGCGTATAGCGTGCTAACGGCCGTGGCTTGTTCCTGCGTCAGTGTTACAGCTGCTAGTATACACTCACCGGGCCACAGCGCCTGTAACACCCTCTCCACATCCGCGTATAGCGTGCTAACGGCCGTGGCTTGTTCCTGCGTCAGTGTTACAGCTGCTAGGATACACTCACCGGGCCACAGCGCCTGTAACACCCTCTCCACATCCGCGTATAGCGTGCTAACGGCCGTGGCTTGTTCCTGCGTCAGTGTTACAGCTGCTAGTATACACTCACCGGGCCACAGCGCCTGTAACACCCTCTCCACATCCGCGTATAGCGTGCTAACGGCCGTGGCTTGTTCCTGCGTCAGTGTTACAGCTGCTAGTATACACTCACCGGGCCACAGCGCCTGTAACACCCTCTCCACATCCGCGTATAGCGTGCTAACGGCCGTGGCTTGTTCCTGCGTCAGTGTTACAGCTGCTAGTATACACTCACCGGGCCACAGCGCCTGTAACACCCTCTCCACATCCGCGTATAGCGTGCTAACGGCCGTGGCTTGTTCCTGCGTCAGTGTTACAGCTGCTAGTATACACTCACCGGGCCACAGCGCCTGTAACACCCTCTCCACATCCGCGTATAGCGTGCTAACGGCCGTGGCTTGTTCCTGCGTCAGTGTTACAGCTGCTAGTATACACTCACCGGGCCACAGCGCCTGTAACACCCTCTCCACATCCGCGTATAGCGTGCTAACGGCCGTGGCTTGTTCCTGCGTCAGTGTTACAGCTGCTAGTATACACTCACCGGGCCACAGCGCCTGTAACACCCTCTCCACATCCGCGTATAGCGTGCTAACGGCCGTGGCTTGTTCCTGCGTCAGTGTTACAGCTGCTAGTATACACTCACCGGGCCACAGCGCCTGTAACACCCTCTCCACATCCGCGTATAGCGTGCTAACGGCCGTGGCTTGTTCCTGCGTCAGTGTTACAGCTGCTAGTATACACTCACCGGGCCACAGCGCCTGTAACACCCTCTCCACATCCGCGTATAGCGTGCTAACGGCCGTGGCTTGTTCCTGCGTCAGTGTTACAGCTGCTAGTATACACTCACCGGGCCACAGCGCCTGTAACACCCTCTCCACATCCGCGTATAGCGTGCTAACGGCCGTGGCTTGTTCCTGCGTCAGTGTTACAGCTGCTAGTATACACTCACCGGGCCACAGCGCCTGTAACACCCTCTCCACATCCGCGTATAGCGTGCTAACGGCCGTGGCTTGTTCCTGCGTCAGTCTGACTGCTGCCAGTATATGGTCTACTTGCTGGTGAAAGTCACCAGATAGGTCTATCTCCGTCGGATCCACTATCATTCCTGAAAAAAAGTACAGACATAGTTTTTATTACTATTTTAACAATATATTTTTTGTTTGGTAGTGTGCCTGTATAGCACGGTCAGCCAAGGATGAGATTATATTACATTACAAAATTTAATAGATTTGCTAGTTCACTCAATAACAAAGACTTCCTGGAAATGAGAGCGAAAACGTTGTTTGTTTGCACTTAATAGACTCCGAAACTACTGTACCGATTTTAAAGATAGAATAGAACATAGGCTAACTTTTACCGCGGGAAAGTTTCTCATTCCCACGGGAAAAACTATTAACGCGGGCGGAGCCGCGGCAGTAAGCCAGTTATAATTATAAGTACTCAAAATAACGTAGTATGACAATTACCTTTCTGTTTAGTTTTGGGGAAATCTCGCTTGGGTCCGTTCTGTTTGGCGTCGCGTAACGACTTGTTGTCTCTGTGTGTGTATTGCCTCACCTCCAACATTTCACCGTATATATTCACCTTCCTACTTGCCTGGAACATTCAAACGGCATTCAACATTATTATACAGCGTATACAGCACATACAAAGGTCTATGGGAAAGTAATAAAAATGCTAGCTACCACGTGACTGACACAAATCTACGTCATTTTGCCTATTAATCCTTGTCGAATGCGTGTGTAGCGAGCTCCGACATTGATGATTCCGTCCTGGCTTGCCGGACGCAGTCAATGGAAACGCGCAAAACAACTTCACTTCCCCGCGCGCTCACGCCGCACACCGCGGCCGTCCTGCAGCACCCAGCGTACGCGCATCCTGCCAGTCTCCGCAAAATCGTGTTAACGGCTAGACCATATCGCTTGAGCTTTCGCGTGCCTATTCTCGCTCGCGCGATCTTTATGAACTGTGTAACTTTGTTGTTTATCAAATTGTATGAACTGTAATCTATCCTTCCTTCATTAAACATCTGTGAATATCTCATTGGTGCATGTTTCTTCACTGCTTCCTGCCTTCTGCTGCTTGCCTGCTTAAATAAATCTCCAGCTACCGCCTGCTAGAAAGGTAGATACAAATACAACCTCATATCTACACGTGTAATAGACAAGGATGAACAGCGCAAAATGACGTAGGCTTGTGGCAGTCACGTGGTCTATTTGCAAGACCTTGTTTTCTTGGACCATGCTAGCTACCTTAGCAATAAGGCAGCCTATTTGTACACTTTTACCGTTGTAGAATGTATTTTTTTGTTATTCCTGGTGTGCAATAAAGTATATTCTATTCTATTCTAGATTGGAAAGTAACATGGTTGCGAGGTATCGAGTGAGTTTCGAGGCTACCCTATCTCACAAACCCTGGTGTCGGAATTGTTGAGTGTAAGGAAGAAGCCTGCGTGTAAGGGGAATCCTGTATATAAGGGGGAAGCCTGCGTGCAAGGGGGAAGCTTGCGTGTAGGGGGAAGCTTGCGTGCAGGAGGAAGCCTGCATGTAGGGGGGAAGCCTGTGTGTAGGGGGAGAAGTCTGTGTGTAGGGGAGAAGCCTGTATGTAAGGGGGAAGCCTGCGTATAAGGGGAAGCCTGCGTATAAGGGGAAGCCTTCGTGTAAGGGGGAAGCCTGCGTGTAAGGGACAAGCCTGCGTGTAAACAAGTACCTGTACAGCAGCCTGGGCCTCCTCGGGCGTGGTGTAGGAGAGGATGGCGAGCAGGTTGCGGCTGATGATCCTCTCCACGCGCACGTTTCCGAACCTGGAGAATGTGCGGTTGAGATCCCCCGCCTGCGTGTAAGGGGGGAAGCCTGCAATAAGGTAATGTAATGTAACTTTATTTGACTTAACTAAGTGATCAAAAGTGTCCAAAAGTTAAAAATTAATTATTTCATTTCAAGGACGATGCAGGTTATCAGTATTAACACACGCCGGGCTATATTAGTATGAGGTTTTATACACAACAGTACTTCGATCAAATATAAGTGTCATTCCATGTAACGGGTGTAACAGGTCGTACACCTTAAACTGGTAATTTAGTAATGTTTTATAAGGGAAGCATATTCGTTGGGAAAGGAGCATTTTCCCGCGGTAAAAGGTAGCCTATGTTACTCAGGGTGAATGTAGCTTTCTAATAGTGAAAGAATTTTTGAAATCGGTTCAGTAGTTTTTGAGTTTATTCATTACAAACATACACACAAAAATACAAATCTTTCTTCTTTATAATATTAGTATGGTAAGTCATATTTTACCCTATATTAAATTACTATCAATTAAAATTTTTCATTGTCTTCATCCTTACTAAAACTTCAATAACGTAGCCTCTGTACCACCGTCTATCTCGGAAGTTCAGGTAGTTTTGGATAGATGGCGCTACAAGACGCGTTTTACCATAAATTTAACAAATAGTAAGACAACTTACCAGAGACTACAATTAGTTTGTCATAAACTGGCTCGCTGTCCGGCTGCCTGTTGCGCCTGCGCGGGCTGTTGGCCGGCCCGGGCGAGTTAGGCGCGCGGGAGTTACCAGTAGGCGCGCGGGCGTTACTGACAGGCGCGCGGGCGTTACTGACAGGCGCATGGGCGTTACTGACAGGCGCACGGACGTTACTGACAGGCGCGCGGGCATTATTGGGGGCGGCACGGGCGTCAGCTTGGGCATTGCCACGTCCCACCTCCATGTTTCATAAATGAATAACTTCCCCTGCAAACAAGCATACAATAACCTTTATTAATAAATGTTGCTCAAGTTAAACAAATCTATAGGTAGGTATATATTTAAAGTCGGCGAAACAGTGAACCATCAGAAGTGTTGCTTGCCATAATCGTTAATACGTTAAAATCTGAATTAATATAAATTCAGCTAATAAAGGATGATGTATCAAAACGTCCCCCCAAAAAACAAAAACTAATAACATCGACCAACAGATTTGAAATGTATCTCAGTACGTGCGTCTTAGCTATGTGATTACTTTTTACTATAGCGAAATCTTTCAAAGACGCGAGATATTGCGAGAAAAAAAATCGGTTTGTCTTAATATTGGTACCCAAAATAACAGATTGTAAGCATTCAATTGGGCACTGGACATTTATAGGCTAATAATAAACATTAATTATCTGTTTAACTGTAAGTACATGGTACTCCTACATAGATAGACATTTTCTGGTGAACATTTAGTATTTTGTAGAGTGCATTTATATACTTAACATTCTAATAAGAGACTTTGATATTGTTAGTAATTGATAACATGTTTGTAAGTGACGAATTATTGAATCCTATTGATCATGAAGTTAAAACTGGTTACGAGCCTTTCTAAAGATCCATAAGAACCTATTGACACATACAAAAGATCTGTTGGAGGGGGGGGACGGGGCTCATATAAAAATGGTCACCATCCTTTGTTTGCTACATTTGATGATTATGCGGCGGAACAAAGTTTGCCGGGTCCGCTAGTAAATAAATACATTATGGGACTTCTCACACAAGATTCTAAAAAACGTGGGTGTTAGTTACATCTGCTCTAGATAACTGCAGTTGGAGTCCTGTTTCCTGGTCATTAGTTGATAATAATGCAAACAAATTTAACTAAATAGTAAATACCAATAAATTGTTAACGATTTCTGCAGAATTTGCTGACTAATAAAATATAAGGATAGCTAAATGGATAAGACGAGAACGTCTCGAGTATTTTCTTAAATAAAAAGTATAGAAACTTAAACAAACCTGTAGCAACTTTGACAACTTTCGAGAAATGTATAGTCTTCAGATATCCGTTCGCATCACCTTCTGTTAAAATAACACCATTTTCTGACTCGTAGAATTTGATGCCGTCTTCCAGGGCCGATTTTAAGTCAATGAATATGTACAAGTTGACGTCCGGTCTCAAGCCGCTGACGACAGACTTGTCCTGAAGCGTCCCCTTGGCAAAGTGAATGTGCTGCCTATTCCTACGGTGCAAACCGTCTTCCTTTATAATATCCCAATAACATAGATATGTCCCGTGTACTACTGTTTCATATTTTGGCTGGAACAAAAAAAAAGATTGAGTAAGTTTTAGAAATGTATGACACAATTTTCTGTTACAAACACTCATAGATTGCTAAATTTACAACCCGCCATTAGCTTCATGGCAGAAAACATGATATTTCAACTTCAAAAAATTCGAAACAACTATTGAAAGACTGTTTAAAAAATCTATAAGACTTTGATACAAGTAAGTTTTTTTTTAGACACGAGTTTAACGTGTTTGCTAATATAGGCAATGTTTTAAAATATCGTCGCGGACAAGCCAAAAGTAGCCCTTCTGTTAGTTCATTGTCGTGTAAATCTCTAAATCCAATCATTCGGCTTTTCTTCCAAATCTCGAACCCCACGTCTAGAGCAATATAAATATAAACCAAATACATCGAAAATGAAGTTGCAAAGATTGCAAAAAGAAGTTGTGTCCCGCATTATTTATAGTCTTTTCTGTGCAAATGAGTATATTTTTCTATGATAATGTAGTCCATGTTATTTTTTATGATATTATTAAGTACCTTCTGTCACATTTATATAGATAGGAGTTACATCACTTTGTATATTAAACAAGCTGTTGTTACAAGAGTATTATTATCATTGCTATCGGGAATCCCCGGCGAATACGTGCCTATAAAGTTTTAGGTATAGGTCATGCATGACGCGTAATTTGAAGAAGAGTTCAAAGAGTTCAAAGAATTTATTTTTTAACTTTTGGACATTATTACATCACTTAGTTATGTCATTTAAATTATCTTTTCTGGCGAGTTCAAAAATTTGGCTGTCTTCTGTGGAGAAGAGCTCGCCGAAGAAACTCCACAGGCGTTGCATCTTTTAAACATATTTTTACAGTTATTATGATAATAATTACAAATAAATAACAATGTTTTGTAAAGTACGATTGAAAAAGCCTGTCACCCAAGCAACTATTCCCATGGATGTTTATCCTCTAAGTAATCTGTTATTTTATAATAGGCTTTCTTAATCAATTTCTCCTTAACAATAATTTTGAATTTCTCTAGTGTTAAATTTTGTATATCAGTTGGGACCCTATTGTAAAAGCGTATACAGTTGCCCTTGAAAGAATTTTTAATTTTCTGCAGTCTACTATCATAAGAAGCCAATTTATCTTTATTTCTAGTATTTAAGTTATGTACGTCACTATTTTTTTTAAATTTACATACATTTTTCTTCACATGCAGAAGATTATTATATATATACTCCGATGCAAATGTCAAAATACCGATATGTTTAAATTTTTCTCTTAATGACATTTTAGGCTTTAATCTGTAAATTGCTCGAACAGCCCGTTTCTGCAGAGTAAATATATCGTTTACATTTGCAGCATGACCCCATAAGAGAATACCATAGGTCATTAAACTGTGAAAATAACTAAAGTACACTAATCTTGCAGTGTCTATGTCTGTAAGAGCTCTAATTTTCTTTACTGCAAACGCTGCTGAACTCAGTCTGTTCGACAATTTAGTTATATGAGGATCCCATTGTAGTTTAGAATCCAAAGTAAATCCTAGAAACACAGTGGAAGCCACAAGGTCCAATCTCTGTCCCTTCACTAATATATCAGTTGTTACTGGAGTAACATTTGGTAGTACAAATTTCACGCATTTAGTTTTATTTCCATTAAGAAGCAAATTATTAATTGTGAACCAGTTAACTACGTCATGGATAGCATGGTTTACGTCGTCATAGTCTAACTGTTGCCTTTTAACTTTAAAAATCAAAGATGTATCATCCGCAAACAATACTAACCCATGTTTTCCCTTTATAAGATACGGTAAATCATTTATATATACTAAAAATAGAAAAGGACCAAGAATGGAACCCTGCGGGACACCCATACCTATTTTAGACCCCGGAGACCTTTGTCCGTTAACATCGACCATCTGAACCCTATCCGTAAGATAAGACTTCAGAATACCGAGTGCCTGATCCTTCACACCATAGTGACTTAGCTTCCTGACAAGGGTGTCATGATCGACACAATCGAAAGCCTTGGATAAGTCGCAAAAGACACCTATAGCATCCATTGAGTCTTCCCAGGCATCAAAAATTTTATCAATAAGCTCAACACCAGCATCGGCTGTTGAGCGACCCCGTGTAAATCCAAACTGATTTACATGCATCAAATTATTACGATAAAAATGACCCTGCAACTGGTTTAACACAAGCTTTTCAAATATTTTACTAAGAGTCGGCAGTATCGAAATGGGTCTGAAATTAGTGGGGTCTGATGTGCTGCCGGCTTTAAACAAAGGTATGACTTTACTTAGCTTCATCATGTCAGGAAACACGCCACTATCTATACATTGATTGAATATAAAACTCAGGTGAGGTGCTATACAGTCTATTACAGAACTTACAATTTTTACTGAAAGGCCATGGACATCGGGAGTCTTTTTCATTTTTAAAGACTTGAATGCTTTTATGACATCCGCACTAGTGACGTGCCTAAATTTAAAATGATTTGTACATTTATCTACATTATTTTTTAGAGTAGATTCAGCTGCAGTAGGAGACGAGT
Organism: Teleiodes luculella; assembly: GCA_948473455.1. Classification (NCBI taxonomy): domain Eukaryota; kingdom Metazoa; phylum Arthropoda; class Insecta; order Lepidoptera; family Gelechiidae; genus Teleiodes; species Teleiodes luculella. The sequence continues at coordinate 14,624,473 of OX419596.1, forward strand.
TTAAACAATTGGTAGTTGAAACAGGAATATCCGCAAAGAAATTTTCAAAAGCTTTTGCTACGTCTAAGTCTGTACTCAAAACTTGATTATCTATTTTAAGCTTAAAATTATTATTTGTTTGCCTGGATTTTCCAGTTTCACTACTTATAATTTGCCAAGTAGTTTTCATTATGTTTTGACTCGATTTAATTTTATTGTTAATAAAATTTGATTTAGCTACGGCACAAATACGTTTAAATAATTTTGAATAGTTTTTAACATAATCAAGAAAAGCAGTATTTTTGTTATATGATCTTTCCTCATAAAGATCATACAATTTTCGTTTGCTTCTGTGAATTCCCACTGTAGCCCAATCTTTAAATGACATTTTATTACCGACTTTTAATAATTTTGGTTTAAACACAGCATCATATTCGTCTTTTGCTAAACTAAATACCGAGTTATATAATTGATTTGGATCCTCACAATAAAGTAGTTTCGGCAACTTTTCTATAATATTTTCCCTATAACGCATAAGCCTGTTTTCAGTAATAGGCACGCATGTGACATCTTTCCTTTGCTCCTTTTTAATCTCGATATTAAAGGATCCCACCACACCGGAGTGATCTGAACCCAATTTATTTAAAACTGACTTGTAAGTGTAAGGAACATTCGAGTAAATATTGTCAATACACGTTTTAGACGTAGCGGTAATTCGAGTAGGCTCCAAGAAAAGATTCACAAGATCGTGACACAAAAATAACGATTTAATTCTATTACTTAGGCCAGCCATTCTCAAAGTGTGTTCCGCGGAACCCTGGGGTTCCGCGATACTTCTGTAGGGGTTCCGCGAGAATTTAGAAAAAAAAGGATTCACACGTGGTAGAAGTGAAACTTTGGCTTTAAGATAATGAGACGAATGTAAAATTTCGGGAAGAGTATAGTGGTAGGTTTTAGTAATGATCATAGTGATACAACAACACTTCCTCGCAGAGTGTCCAATGTTTTCGAGGCCCAGATGGAAGATTATAGGTACAGACAGACAGGATAGAAATGAACAAATTAGCTGAACCAACAACGTTAGGAAACATCTTAAAGATTTTGTAGTGGTAGGTTTGAGGGGATGACGCAGGGGCAGCAGTAAAACCAGGGCACCTTGATGGTGCCATGATGCTGAGTAGAGGCAGAACTACTACTCTTCGCGAACCTGATAGAGGAGGGAAAACTGTAGGGCAAGCTCTCAAATCCCTCGGGTGTAGGGCGGGCTGGGGCGGTGCGGCGGGCTTGCGGGGTGGGGGCCCGGTAGAGGCACCTAGCCGACACCGTGGCCATCCGCCCGCGGCTCGTCCGTCCGCACTCCGCGCATCCCCGGTTACCGTACTTTCGACTGGGGGCCAAGGGAAGCGGATAGGAGGGAAAGCTTAGGTACTACAAACGGATGAGTGGCATCATCAGGCTGGGATTGGGGGTGAAATAGTTCCTTTACCGGGAGCTGATCACCCGTCTGCGCCACTCACAGACGTCCCCCACATAGATAGTGATACAAAGTTTGATATCTCCCCGATATCTACTTGTGACTGTTACATTGTACTTTTATTATATGTATTATTAAGAATACACTTTTGAAAACTGTTGTTTTATTGTAGGGTTCCGTCAAGTATTTTGCTTTTCAAAAGGGCTCCGTCACCAAAAAAGATTGAGAACCGCTGACTTAGGCTATTTACCTCCAACAGATCTACATTAAAATCCCCGCAAACAATGATTCCTTTATTTTTATCACTAATTTTAGACAAAGCTTCATCCATTTTCTTTTCAAATAAATCAAATGATGACGCAGGGGGTCTGTATACGCTCATAACAACAAGCCGCTCGAGTTCTATACAGGCAATTTCAATAGTTTGTTCAACAAATAGGCTCACTATATCTACTCGTTCTTTAAAAGTATAAGTATTGTCAATGAGTATTAAGGAGCCGCCACATTTTGCTTTTTCTCTGTTGAACGAACTTGCAACGTGGTGATTGCTAAAGTTGAACATTAACTGATGCTTTCTAAGCCAATGCTCTGTTATACACAAAATATGAATTTTATTACAGTTAACGAACAACTCAATTTCTAAATCTTTACCTAACATTCCCTGAATATTTTGATGCACCACGTTTAAAATACATTTACTTTTACTGCGTGATATATTTTTTGGAAAAATATTAAAGCTTGGGTAATTTGAATTAACATTATTTACACTACTGTTTCCCAAGTCAGTGCCAGAGATACTCTCTTTTGTCGTATGGTTTAGTTTAAAATACTAGGAATAGATTCCAAGTATTGGTTATTTATGCTACTACTCTGCTCAATAGAAGCAGATGTCCGGTTAGTCATAATATTATGGTGACTAAACTTTAAAATAAGATAAGATAGTAACTCTGCTATCTGTCTTGTAAAAAACTTAGATAGATAATACCTATCCTTAGTCAAATATAAATATTTTCCAATGCATACATTGGTATCAATAAAATTAAATTTGTCACTATGACGACATGTCAATGTGTGAATAAAATTATTTAAACAGTGTCTTTTATTATTCTCATTTTGAGATAATGTCTGGCTGAAGGGAAATGCGAATAAAATAACTTTAGTTACATTTTGTATGGAATTTAAACCAGAGAAATATTTTATGATATCTTTTTTTGAAGCGTTTTCCCTTCTTCCAATCATTATAATTAATATTGTTGGTTCTAGAAACCGTTCTGACAACACTTTATTTAATATTTGTGAATAAGTGGCGCCAGGCATACAGTTATTTAAAGCTGCCTGACCCAAACGGCGACTGAGTTGTAAACCTATACTTTTTCCAAGTTCATCGCTGTACATAACATATTTTTCTTTTGTTCGCGAGAAGGAAGTGGTATTACAATTACTATTCTTATCACTATCGGAATTAGACGGTGGCGGCGCCTGCGTCGGAATCAGCTGTTCGCTTGGTTGTTGTGCGAGGGCCGTCGCCGGCGCAGTATAGCTGGCTGGAGCGGAATTTACCTTACAATCACAGTAATGTTGATTGTTGGTTAAAGATATGAAAGTGTCATAGTTATATTTACATGACTCCAACAAACTATCCATAGCCAGCGTGTGTTCCTTGATCTCATTTTGTGCTGAAGTATATTTGAGTGAAATTTTTTCCAAGGACGAGTTCAAAATACACATTTCCGACTGAAGGCGCCGTGTGTCACAATCATACTTTTCCGTTCTTTTTTCTAAATATAATCTACAACTTTCAATTTCATTAATTAATTCGACACGTTCTTTACTACAATTTACATTTTTACAGAATATTTTATTTTTATTTGCTAATTTCTGTGTCTTTTTAATATAATTATTTAACTTTACGTATTTTTTAAGTTTATTTTTGCTACAGCTCATAGTAGTAACTGATTGTGATTTATTCGGACTATCACACGTGAGATCTATTGTTACGGCAGGTATTTGACTAGGGAGTGAGTTGACAGATGCGACCGGTGGAGTGACCAGCTGCTCGAAGAGTGCCTGGGTTTGCGCTGACTCATGTTGGTGAATAGTTGTTTGTAACGCACTGATCTCGTCGCGTGCGTCACGTAGGTTCTTCTCCAGCGTAGTGATTCGTGCCAAGGTTTCCTCAAACTCGCTGCCATCCCGGTCGAAGCTGTCCACCAGGCGCTGAAGCCGATCCCTATCGCCTGTCACATCCAGAAGATGGTTGTGCAACTCTGTCAACTCACATTTCAATATTTTATTCTTTTCTACTATAATTAACACTTCCTTCTCATTTTCCTCCCTCTCTGTAAGCAGCTGCTCATTAAGTAACTTGCACTGTTTTAATTCATACAAAGTTGATTTAAGATTATCTTCTAATTGACGAATTGTTGCACTCCTAGTGGTCGGCATTTTAAACAAAGCAGAAAAACAACAAAAGCAAAGCAAAAAACAAGGCCAAGATATGTGCGCAAATAATAATAAACAGCCACTCAAAGTGAGGTTATGTTAGCAAGTTAATATTCGAAATATAGCAAATGTGACGGAAACTTCTGCTATTCCAATACTATTTAACGTAATTAACACATGAACTTTATTTGAAATAACATTAATTCTCGCCCACTAAAGAATTTAGTAAGAAGAACACAAAGAATTTTCGAAAATGGAACTGTCACTAACGGTTTTTACTA